>JAHZND010005025.1:0-33972 GCA_027744115.1 Acrocyrtus sp. NNG-2020 | reverse complement strand
CAATTTTGATCGAATTTCACACTAGTACATTTACAATGTGCTAACATTTCAGAACATTTATGGAATTGACACAATTCGTTTGTCGTATCGAGTAGCAGTAGTCGTCACGATAGTTTAAATTATTTTTTTTAACATATTTTAGGACCTACTTGGTAATTAAATGTAGGAACGCACAAAATATAAATTTTTACTGGATGATTGTGTATATGGTAAAAGGCGTGATGAAGAGCGAAAATGTGCGATGGGGTAAATGGCAATGCTGAGAGCTTACTTTCCCAAAAGAATCTTTCGAGTTGCCCCAAAGTTCTGCCCAGCTTGAGAAGCTCCCTTGTTTGAGCCGGCTTGGAGGCCAATTATAGAATCCCCTGATCTAAGAATTTCCTCTGAAAAGTTTCGGATATTTTCTTCTGCAGGCTTGGGTCCCAGGCGAGGTCCTTTGTACTCTGGATGCAGATGAGTCTGAAAAATATAAAAAAATAAATCATGTTCACATTTCAAAAAATCATAGAAAAACGAACAGAACCTTACCGCTCTTGCCAAAGCATAAATGGTCATTGTTACTGCAACGATATTTTTCCTTTCAATCAGATCACAAGACTGGAAGAGATCCACAGCTGCGACACCGTACTTTGTGCAGCCAGTAAGGAACCTTTAGAGATAGACCATGATTTGCTTATTATAGCCATTTGGCTATACTTAAAGGTTTATAAATATCATGGATTTTTGTAACTTACTGCTGAATATTGTCCATGAATTTGTATTCTCCTCCGCCTACATTGATCCTCTTGATTTTACCTGGCATGAGTTTATTAATTAGCTTGCAAAGGACAATACCATCTCGTAGCACATCTTCGTACCTTCCTACAAAAAACCAAATCGGAGCAAGTAGTTAATATCGAGATTTAACTAACTTTCTTTCCCAACCGAGAACAAAAATGTGGAAACCTTTTGGAAACTTCTCGCCGATTATAGTCTCGATCCAATCCTGTGCTGCGGCTTCATCATCTTTGTTCCTCTTTCCAGCGAACTAAAATAAATGCAAGGCACAAGGAAATTTGGTGGAAACTTTCAAATTTGAAAACTTGCTGCACTTTAGTAACGTACCTGCCAGTAATTCTTAGACATCTTGAAACTTTATTTTTCCGCTGGTGGAGACTTCACCAACTTTCAGTCTTGTCCTAAGCTCTCTTGTTGCTAAACTGGATCTACTGATCAATATTTTTACTTTCCTCCCTCCTACTAAAGCCCCGCTTCAACGTTTATGCACTTTTAATGATGGTGACAATTTCTCTAGGAAAAGCCCTGACATAATCGGCTCGGTTTTTCTTACTCATCTCGTATATGACACTTTTAAATTCGTCATATCGCACTTGCACACGACAGCACACGAATTTTTGACAACGTGTGAAGCTACTCTAATTATCGGAGTTCGTTGCAAAACGGAACGCTTCGCAAGAGTAACGAGGTCATCTTCCGATTGCAGCAAAACACCTTTCTCCAAATACTCATGGGACCTCATTTGATAACCCGTTTGGGTCATTTCAAATCAAAATATGTTCCGTCACATGCCAATATGCATGTCATGTTTGTTTTTAGCAGTAATAAAGGTGAAATTTGTTTCTGCATAGGTACTACAAGAATCTTGAAAGATTTAACTAGTTTCACTTCTTAGAATCCGCCCACGCACGCGCAATGTATCAATACCATGAGACCTACTCTGTCTGTGATTTCATTTTAGATTTAAACAGGAAGCCGGATTGGCGATAAAGACATAATTTACTTTTTTTAAATCGTGACAAATAGAGTACTTTAAAAATTCTGCTAAAAATAAATAAATAACAGTATAATGGCACTGATGATGACTCACATCTTACATTATTTCAAGGTGAAAGCAACTTGTACATTTGCAAACACCGTTGCAAAAACAAAAATTAGTCACTCTGTTGATCTCACAGCTACCACACCACAAAAAGATGTGGGATGGTAAACAGCATGCATATATTACTCGAGGACGGCTAAGTGCAATTTTTTGTTTTAAGAAAATATGTGCCAGTCAGTCTTATGAAAAACACCTTGACTTAACTTCCTGTACAAGAGCACTCCGTTTAAGTCTCGAAAAATATTTGCAGATACCTAAGTATAAAAAAATCATTAACGACAGTTTTTTATGTCTACCCGAATCGCTGTACAAAACGTAGGTAGTTGTTTATGCCAGTAATCTAGGTCAGCCTATCATGTTCCGCAGCGTCTATCAAAAATTGGAGCAATCATGTTTTCCACCTTTTACAATTTCACCTAAGGCTGCTAACAAAGTTTCTAATTTTAGAATGAATTATTTTGATTGACTTCTAGTCGACAGATTTACCGACGGACGGAATCGCCACTCTTTTGGGGCCATTCAGTATCTGGGTTTGGGTCAGCATAGTTATGGCATTCTTCTTCACATCAATTTCCCTTCGATTTGTGGCATGGTTGAGTCCGTATCAGAAAGATGACATAATTTTACCTGGCTCCGAGAGAGGATCATCTTTAGGCCAAGATCTTAGCTGGATTAATGCAATGTGGCTTCTTGCCAGCACTATGGTATTGCGAGGGTGTGATATAAGACTGTCAGCAGCATCTTCCCGCACTATTGCAACAGTTTGGTGGCTCTTTTCTTTGGTCATTTTGATAATTTACGCGAGTTTGGTAAGCCATTGGTTCGATGCCAACTACTCATCCTCAGCAGGTGGTCAAGGTTCTACGGAATCAATCGAGAATTTACTGAAAAATCCTGTCTTGGAATTTGGTGTGGTGCAAAGCGGCTCGACTAATTTCTTCCTCCAAAATGCGAAACGGGAAACATTGCAAAAAATTTGGTGGCGGGTTCAGAAAGGAGCTGAAAATCGAGGATTTCAGAACTCTGTGGCTGCTGGCGTTAATGAAGTTATGCAATCCCAAGGAAGATTTGCTTTCATCACGGAAGAAATGAATTTGAACCAAGCATTGATTGAAGATTGTAGCCTTGGTATGATTACAGGAATCGATAAGCGGGCATTTGGAATTGCTGTCCCAAAAGGTACATTCTAAAATACGGTCGGAAATTTTCCACAGAGCTTAGTTTAACAAATAAATTCCCAATAATTTCTAAATCCGCTAGCTAAACGTATGTCCTTTATTGCTTTAAGGATCCCCACTCCGTGAAAAATTGTCGCAGGCTATTCTCCAGTTGGGAGAAAACGGAGTACTGCATCAATTGGAAGAGAAATGGTGGCCTAAGCCAAACTGTGAGGAAGTTGAAGGGAACAAGCCACAGGTGCAGTTGATGAATTTCGCTGGCCCCTTAACTATTCTCATTTTTGGCATAATATTTGCTATCTTTGTTGCTATCATTGAGAGGATTCTTCATCACAGACGATCACATCGAGGATTTTTCAGAGTAAGCTTTTTCTGCCAATAGTGGGGCAAAGTGAGACAATGTCATACAAATCATAAACCACTTTAAAAAAATATTTTTAATCTCTCTCTTTCAGACTGCAACCGAACCAGGAAATGGCAAAATAGCCATGAACGGATGCGACTCCGAGTCGAATTAAGTATTAAAAATGGGGAAGAAAATGAGCCAGTATATTCAGCTGCAATACATATTTTGTAAATAGCGATCATTGTATTTGTATACCATATCGGAATAATTTACGAATATTTTTTAAAGTTGATATTCAGTTTTGTTATGTTTGCAATGTAGGATGTAGAAACTAATATTGCCTGCAAAGAAAGCAACGGTTAATGCGTGTATTAGAATTGCTTTTTCCTGTTTTCTATATAAAGTCTGATTTTTTTGCTAACTAAATCTCGTACCAGTGCCTTCCTAAAAATTGCCGAGAGAATAAGTAGAGGGATGCATAAGTAACTAATTTTGAAAAGAGCACCATTATAAATAATTAGTTACGTTTTTCTCATAATATCCTGTTTTGTTTGTACATTCTAGACTTCCATTTAGGTATTATGTATCTCAACCGTCAATATCTCAACGTAAAATGTATTATTTTTTAAGTCTCTAAACAGTAGCTTCCAAATCATCTAAGCACAATTAAGAGTGACATAAGAATACTGTACACCCATGCAGCTGTTGTGTGTTTAGTGCCAATGAATTTTGATTTTATAACAATACTTTATGAATGTAATTTTTACGGTTTAATTGTTATTGCAGTTTCCTGCTCTTGTAAAACTAAAGAATTTCTGGAGATTAAATACAATAAAAATTACAAGGTTTAAGTTTAGACCAATAAAACTCAGAAAAGAAACTTTTTTTGTTTTTATTTATCTATTGGTTTTAAGTTATAATATGTATACGATTTCGAATCAATATTGATTTTACTCTAAAAGAAGACAGTTTTCAAATGCTTCAGCATTGACGAATTGCGGTTTTTCTGTCTGTACAAATACAAACTCGTTTTTCGGTTTTTCACAATGGGTTTGACATATTTTCTTAGTTTTAAAATTTAACTATGAATTTCATTTAACTCATGCATATGTGAGAAGTATCTGGTTTCTCAATACATAAGACGAAGGAATCAAGACCTTAAGAATAAATAATTGCTGCCGTCTACAGGTAGGCATTTAACTTTTAGTTTTAATTCGTTGAAGATACCAAAGTGGCCCGGAATAAATTACCTTTTCATTTCTTTACTTTTTTTACTCATTATCACACTCGTCTCTCCCACTTCATAGCAGAACATTCAAACTCATCTAGCTGGCTATTGTATTTTACATGTATACATCATGGGTTTTCACTTTTCATCCGTGCACACAACAAATTATTGGAACGAAAGCGTTTTTTCTTATAATTTTTAAATTTTGCGTAAATCTACTAATTAACTTCTTGACAGTCTTACGAAATCGGTTACCTAAAATTTGTATTAAATTTGTTATTGTACTGATAAAATTTATGGCATTGAGATTTTAAAATGAGGGTTTAGTTTGAATCTAATCAGATAGATAAAAATACGTCGATTTCACAATATACCCTATAACTACGTGTGTTTGAGTGGCTGTCTTGAGAATGAGTTCATGGTGTATTGAGTTACCTAATACTACGTGAAAATAAAGTACAGAAACGTGTGACCTATGTGAAATCAATCATCTTTCCCTCAAACAGCAAATGGATAACGCTACTTTCAAACATTCAACTGAAAAAATAATATTCACAAAACTACATGAGCTAGGTAAATAATATGATCATCCAACGCATGCCTAGGGCACGCACGCTATGCATTGGTTATAATCAATACATATTTTTATAATAGCAATTTCAATTAGACTAAACAGCAATATTACTAGTTACTTACAATACTTTTTCCATTAGTCCATATCTGTTTTAAAATAGGTACACTATTAGAAGCAATAGTTGAAGTCCCAATTATTGCACCGGATTTCGATTTCATGAGTATTAGAGTCTTTATAAAGACTTCAGAAAGGTGAGGTTGAGTGAGGGACCAGTTTTAGTGACTACCACTAATTATTGTAAATATTATATGTATACTGACTAATATTATTAATAACTTAAACACATTTACAACATACACTTGCAGTATGTATTAACCAAGTACGTAATCTACTGTTCATTAGAGAGTGGAATGATGATGACTGTGATGAGCTTTTAGTAGCCATTAGCTAGAATTAGTCCGTACCATTGGTTTTTGGTACAAAGTTGCAGGAAGTTACGCTTTACACTATCACACATCCTTGGCCTTCAGTGACTTCCTCACTGGTGGTGGGAATATTATTGGCTATACTATTATTACTGCCCTTATTATCCAAAGCATTTCCTCGACCTTTGCCTTTCCCATCCGTTCCGACAGAAGCACCACTGGAACAACTTGCTGCACCTACTTCACCTTTGCCATTATACTCAGTTTCAGTTCCTTCTGTGTCATCTGTTGACACCGAGTCCAAATTATTTATTACTGCACCGTTATTACTTTCACTATTACGGGGTGAAATCATCTTGTTAGAGGAACGTCGCGCGATACTGCCACTTATACTGCTGTTGGGCTTATCGGAAGCGGCTGCAACAGGCACTGAATTATGTTGGCTTACAATCCGATTTCTACTAGCTAAACTAGGATCAGTTTTCCTTCTTTGCAAATCTCCTGTATGCGATCCCGGAACTCCTCCTGTCACTGGCACGGATGCTGATGCCACTGAAGTTGCTGCATAGTTTTGAGCTGCTGCCGCCAGATACTTAGATAGCAAACCACTCACCTGGTTATTAACGGCTGTGATGAACACCTTGTACCCCAAACTATTCGCAAAAAATATAGTAATAAACACATTAAAACTTACACAGCAAAACACTTCTACAATTTTGAAAGAAATGGGAAGGAGAACATTTACAAACCATTGCGTGTTAGCCCATAATGTCAAATTCATCAGACCATCCCGCAGATTGCGAATCACGTCTGGATGCTGGTCACGGGTAGAGTTAACTGTTCGAACTGCCCCCAAAGCATCTCTGAGTGCAATAGACACCAACAATGACCAATCTAAAACACCTACAAATCCACACAGACACTCATTATTAGAAATAAATACAGTACCTAATAATTAATTTGCTAAGATTGTTTCTAAAATTTCATTACCTGCTTCCCATAATATTTGCTGAATGAAGCGTAACTCTATTCCAGATTTTGTGGAATTTAGCATGGATATCTTTGCTGAATCTGACAATCCATACATTGGTAGGAAGTCCGTTTGTGAAATGGGACTTTGGTCAAGCATAATGCTTTCCTCGCTCATTACGCTCAAAGTGTCATCTAAACGAATTTTAGCAAAATGATTACTTGGACTCTACTTTGTAATTATCATACACTAAAACTATGAAGTATGAAATGACTTTCTTTAATTCTACCTATCGGTAACGTGTTTGGAGCTAATCTGGCTTCAACCGTGGTCCCATTGCCATCTACATGATTACCAGGTGTTGAGTTGTAACCACTATCCGCCCCCTTTTTACTGTTCAGATATCGATTTGCAATATTATCCATAGCAAGGGGTCGCACTGGTGAAATCGCTTCTGGGGATGAAAACTTTAGCGAATCCGCAGATGGAGTTCTGCTGTGGTGTACAACAGGACTTACAAAGTCTGGGTATGGCCAATCAAATTCGGAGTGAATCATTTTTAGGGCTGCGACAAAATCCGTAATCATTAATGGCTTCCGTCTCTTCTCTTTCCTTAGCCATGTTACAAGGTGAAAGTCCAAATGCGCTGCCAATCTTCCTAAATCCCGAAGCTTTCCTTCTGACAAAATCCTTCTGGCATGCCTTTCTACGATAGCGTCTACATATGCAGCTCCAATTGCCTTCAGATTGGCACTATCACTTAAATCATGTCCCATTCCTGATGGAGGAAGAACGCTGCAGTGTGGTGGGGGTAACCCTGAAACGGAATGAACAATATCTGTGTTTCCACTCCCCGTCCCAGTGCCCGTGTGGTTCCCAGTTGGACTGTTAACCATCAAATTATTAGCATTCCCTGGACTATGTGACGACGGTGATATACTACTAGCAGCAGAAGAACTGTTATTCAAGTTAGTCGTTGCAGATTGGCGGGAGGAAAGAGGAGGAGATGACTTATCTTCTGATTGTGAATTAGTCCGGCTTAATTCCCTATGAGATAACTCTGGAAATTTTGGAACTACACTTGTGCTTAAACTTCTGTTGCGAGGCACTTGCATAGTTCCCAGCACCATTGAAATATCGTACTCAGATGGACTGACTGGTGGTGTTTGCATGCTAAACTTGACCACAGATGAGCGAGCAGGTTCTACATCACTGGGATCTGCACATCAAGCATTTCAAATAACCTTCAGTAATGTACTAAAAACTGTTTTCGTAGGACCATAACTTTAAATAATGTCAAAAATACCTATAGCTTGAAAACATAATAAATAGGTGATTGGATTGGATTCATGGTCAATATTTTTGAAATTGAAATAAAAATAATGAAAAGAGGCTCTTACTGTTCTCTGTTAAAATACAAAAAGGAAATATGGCGGACGGGGCCCCATACGGGTCAGGTGAAGTGGGACCTGCTGTGGTTGTGGTATAGGATAGGCAGTCATTTTCAGCTCCCAGGATAATGGCTTTTTCAAACAGAATCGCTATAAGATAAAAATAGACGAGAAAAACCATTTGTTTGGTGCGGCCATTTCAGTGACACTACGTAGGTAGATTAGGTAATCGTGCTTACTTAGTGGGTAAATGGAGACAGGGAATCCTAACATTATCCTACTGGAAATAAACGTGTGAACTGAACTCTGAGACTTTTCTCTTAGAGGAAGCCAAACACGCATCTCTTGGCCACAATAAAGCCACAGCGCTTCGCTTAAATATGGATTATGATTGTAGTGCTGATGATGGTTAAGTCCATCACGAGTGCTTAATTCCGAACTGAAGTTATTCGACGAATGTTGCTGATGTCCGCTAGCCACAGTTGATGGACCACAAACTCTAGGTAGCCAGATCATTTCTACACAAGATGCTAAAACCGTCGGAGTAATGTACTGAGGAACATTTCCTTGATGATTTTCTTGGACTAAGAACTCATGGTGCAAAATCATCAAACGACCAGATATATTGATTACGACACTATGTTGTTGATCCGCGGCAGAAGTAAAAGAAGTTCGAAGCGTTGTCAAATATACCGAAATAACACAAGCCGGATGGACACAAAGGGCACTAATGTCAATTGTTTGGAGGCATTCACAAGGATCTAGGAGTAAAAATACCTCGTTAAACAACGGATCAACATTTAAAACTTAAGTTACATTAGATATTTTTTCTTCAGAATTGCTATCTTTGGTCTTACCAACCGGACCTGCTAAATTATCGGAAAGGTCTGGACGTAACTGAAAAATTGCTAGTGTACCATCAGTTGCAAATACAAGTAGCTTATCCCGGTCTAAATTAAGTAATAAAATCTGCGACGGAAGTCGTTTGACATGAGCAAATCGATTATCTAATTTAGAATCCCTAGGATAAAATCGAAGTTCATCTCTGTCAAGACAAAAAATAAACAGCATTACACGTGGCCAGAATTTACCGACATATTGTGGAATATGGTGCTACTTAAACAAACATAGAAAGCGTTTCATGATTCTTCCTTACCTGTCTTGAGCAATATCGTATACAGCCACGACAAGGTACGCCCCATACCACATCATACCCCCTACAACTACAAAATCCCGTTCTTGGGCTTCATTTCCAAATAATTTCCATTTCCTTTCCATGATTGAATAATGAGCAAGACCATATCTTCCTGAAACGGCTACGTGAAGACCTTCAGAATCCATGGCGGTACACTAAAATCATTAAAACACTGAAAGTAGAAATTCCAACAAAACTCTCAAAGGAAACAAAACGATAAAAAACAATACGTACATGAATTGGCCAATTAGAGGCCAAGTAAGTGTTTGGCACAGGGACAACTACCCAGTTTTTATTATTTCCTAGAGGTGCAAGTAGTTCGGCTGCTTTGTTCCTTGAGGACTTTGAATTGGATGAAGAAGACATTCCTCCTCTTCCTCCACTGGCTGTCATCGAATCACCATTAAAACTTATTAAAAGTCGATCCTCTCCTTGCAAGTACAAGTGTTCAATTTGACTCATGGCAGGATTCACAGTAAGAGCACTCTTGACAAAACTTATGATTCCAAATAACCCGGATGATAACGATATTTCAGCCAAACTGGTGGAGCGTGACTTCGACTCTGGTGGTGCTGAATCCAAACACGTAGGAAGCAAATTGGGTTCCACAGCCATCCAAAGTTGATACCCCTCGGCAGCCCAATCCAAAGAACAAATAATTTTTTGCGAAAATGGACTCAAATCACCAGTCCATGACCAAGAGCAAGTCAACAGTGAACCAAAAACGCTCCATAAAGCAAATCCACCCTTTCTCCCAAGTGATAGCTATTGCAACACCATCTAAAGTAATACACGGGTAATCATTAATATCAAAATCAAAAGTAACATACCTAATCATAACATGCCTACAGTAAATACTAAATATAATACGCTTAAATCAATTAATGGCACGCAATTTGGCTGTTGACTACATTACCTGGAGTCCAAGCCATACTTTTCACAGCACCAGGTGATCCTGGGAAATCTTTAGAAGACAGTTTTAGATTAAATAATGCTTGCAGTCCACCGGTCTGATCATCAACGCTAAAAACAGCGGTTTCGGCATTTTTCCTTCCAAAGCTTAACAGTCTGTACTTATGATTAACACTAGAGCACGTTGCATCGTCCAGATTAGGAGCCCATATACCTTGGGCACTATTCGGATCATACGCTTTAGTTGATGCTGTAAGAAATGCTGCTCGACCGTCTGATAGAACCAGTGAAAATCCTCCAATTAATGGAGAATAATGAAAATCCACCGGATAAACTCCCGATTCCTGTTCATTTAATTATGAACAAATCAAATTAGTTATCATGATAAATTTTAATAAATCTAATATTCAAACTTAAAACTAAGGGGATTTTGGCAAATAAAACTAACTTGGATTGGAACAGCTCGTGATGCATGTTGGTCAACCGAAAACGGTACCCTTCTCAAATCAATACAAAAGTCAGTATTGACAGTACCATCCCATCGGTACCGCAAGATATGATTTTCATCTGTTGATATCATCAATTCATCTCGAAACTGGCTAATTCCTCCAATTACTCTACCGCGTACTGCAACAACCTGAATCTGTAATTTCAGTATCACCGTAAATTCAAATTAAACCCACAACCACACCAACCTCATTATTTTGAAGCTTTAAATTCTAGACATGAAAAAAAGGCTTAAAGCTCCTACGCATGGGAGAACTTGTATTAGCTGTTAATTTACGTAAATGCAAGAACAATATAACATACCAACTGCAAGTTGCTTGAGGGTATCGGCTCCTTAAGGAAGAGTTCGTCACTTTCCCTTCTGAGTTTAGGATTATCGGGGTCGTTTTGCTCATATAAACTTACGTTTCCAGTGCTCATTCCAAAAAATAATAAATAGCCACCAGCGGTCTACACGAATGAGGATCATACAATGAATTTAATCATGTTAAAATTATAAACAAATAATTAGCCTGCTGTTTTTCAATTATCTTTTGATACCAATCCACTGAAAACTTTATATAGCACAAAAAACCTTTTAAACTCACCGTTACAACAAGTGCAGACGAATCCGGCTTCCATACCAGACAAGTGTTTGGACCTAACTTTTGAACAGAAGACTGATGTCGCTGGTGGCACACAACTGGAAGGCATGGCTGAAAAAAATTACATGTCCCCTTTCATTTTTGATTCTTGCTAGCATTAAAATAAATTGCGATCTAACAATCTAAATAATTGAATCAAAGCTTTCGAGCTTTTTATGAATCTTACCTTTGACGTCCATACTGAAACGGAAGTACTGGTTAAAACTGCAAAGTATATTTTATCTCGATTTGCCACAATCTGCGCCACAGGGCTTACAGGATCAGCTTCCGGTACGCGCAGTATCTTTGGCCATCCAAACGTGAAGTACATTTTCGAGCGGTTTTTGAACTGCTTCTAGTCAAAAGCGCTTGTTTCCTTCATTTCATTTACACCTTCCTCCTCCACCCTCCCTGCTTACATTGTTTACATTTTAAACTCTCACTCAACTAACTGGACGAAATTGACTTCATTTAAAGTAAAAAATTTCTGCGCAACCCTTTACTATCTCTTCTTATTCCTTATTTCTTACAAACGCATGTAAAACCCACCTCATAAGCCAAACTTAACAAAATTCCTCATATTATAATCTCCAGATAACTTTTTTTTAACCTAATCCTTCTGAAGAGAGCCCGTAGCTTTTTTCATATAATTTCAGACCTTTAAATCCACACCTATTTCTACGGCAGGTATCCTATCACCTAAATCACACTTATCATTAACATTCTTTTTGCGATAACACCAACCGCGAACTTTATATACAGTGCTTTTATAGTTTTCTCTCTTATCAAGTGGATTTTTTTAGCGAATGCGAGGCGATGTTTCAAGTGCTCGCCAGTGTTAAACTTTAGCTAATGTTGCATAATAATTACCAATTTCATTAAACTTATAGGCAGGAATCCGATTTTCAAGACTTGTGTCAATTGTTTAAGGCAGTAAAAGTAATGACGAAAGTAGGACATATGACTTCTTGTACACATATGACAAATTTTTATATTCAAAATATCAAAACAACAACAAACACTGCACGGTACAGTGGAGATGGACAATATGTTAATGATCAAGTGATAACAGGATGCAGTCCTTTATCCGTCTCGCGATATGTGGCTGGCTGTGCTGTGGAATTTCAGAATTTCACAAGTGTACAAGTGCCAAACAAGACAGTCAGTCCCGTTTTCCGTTTTTTATGAAAAAGCCCTAAAAAGTTTCCTGATGTTTCTTTTACAATACCATCGGTACTACCAACCATGAACGGGTATTGGGTATACATTCCTACACACAATCCGATTGTGAGTTTGTGATCCTCTCCTCCCTTCCTTGCTATATAATGCGACTGCTTTAAAAATCTACATTTTAGTATGGCACAGGTTAGACTGTGGTTTAGTTAATACTAACAAAGTAGCCTATGACGGTACTCGACAAACCGGATGTCCGACCAGCCGAACAATCAGCGATAAGTCATAAAAAATCAAAAATTACTTTTGAATGCAATGGAAAGTTGTAGTAAAATAGGGAATACATAACGTTCTCGATGCGTGTCGTGTACCCATTAATTCACTGTATTTTTAATTTGATTTTTAAACAGGTCAACTCTGAACAGGAGTAAAAAAAAATTATGGATACCTGTTTACATCCGTTTGGTTTATTATACTCTTGCACGGCTACCTACGACGGTACGCCACCTTTTCTCAAAGTTACCAACTCTTCTCTTCTTCAGATCGGTGATCTTTTTATCCTTTTCGATTTTTTTTCACCTTTTAAAAGTTGGAGATGGGCTCTGGCTCTGCATACATGATCTTTTTTTCCTGGTAGTACAATTCCAGTTTTCTGAACTTTACAACTCTTCTTGACTTCTTGCAATCTTGCATCATAGCCATATTAATATGCATATCATATCATGAGTCCGAAGATGGAGGCATTTTTCCCCGTCTGCAGAATCTTTTTCGATCAAAGTCGTTCGCTGCCGTGAGTGTCCAGATAGGTCCACCGACAAGCCGACTTCTTTGAAGATTCCTTCAGACTTGACTTTAGGATATATGTGAGCTCTTAAAAATTTCCGAGGAGATCCCGATGTATTAACACATCCATAAAGTTGGTGATGGTGATTATATCATGAAAATGAAGAGCCCTTCCATTCCACTTTCCATTTTCACGTCTCGTCTCACTCACTCTGACTCATCTTCTAGTCTTACTTTACTTCTCTCTGCAAAATTCCATTGAAAAAAGGTCGCATTGCCCCTTTCCCAATGCAATTTCCAGTCTGCCTTTCCAGGTGAGGTGTGACGTGTGAAAAAGGTGAAGTCAATGAAGAAGGGTTGTAGTTTTACTACCAAGTACCAAGTACATTTTATCCGACTACGACTGCACTGCACCATAAAAAGACCATCATCATAACCACAACAATCTCCATCATTCATTTTCATTCATTCCTCTTCCGCGCCAGCATATTATTCCGTGTATTTGTATATGAACTGGCTAGCGAGGGATCCTACATAATAAAAGAATAGCCGTGTGTCTGTCCCAAATCGNAACATCGAAGTGAAAAACAACGTGGTTCTTGGTATGTTGGTGTTGGTGTCTAGCTGGCTGGAGAAATATCTTCATTCATTTCTTTCTTTCTGTTTTTAACCAGCGCTAATTTAATTTACGGAAGTCCAACAGAGTGGAGATGGAGATGTAAAAATGATGTAAGCGTACATAGCTGTGATTACATCGTAGAAAGTAAAGAAAAATAAAAAAAAAGTGGGAAAAAAGATCAGCTTTTAAATTTAAAGGAAAGCACTCACTTTTCTGGTGATAGATAGCTAGATTATTTCATGAAGAAATGCCGATATGAATAAGGTGTATTTAGATTATCACAAGATTACAATTAAGTGTCACTAGTAATTGCGGATTATTGGGGATAGTGCTTCCGTTTGGATTTTACGTGGCCTGGAATCATTGGAGTGTCAACTACTGCGTACAAATATTACTGTTGTAATTTAGCCGTGCTCAAGCTAATAACCTAAAGGTGAGTCATCGTGGGGCTGTTTGCAGTCAAATTATTTTGTCTAATTAGTAATTAGCAATTAATTGATTAATTGAATTAGTTCAGTGACTACATGATCAACTTCAACTGTAGGGGACTAAAGTCGAAAGTTAATATTAATCATTGTATTTCTATTTTTATTTTATTCAGTTTCAAACCTTCGTTGTCAGCTGAAATATATTTTTACCTTGCATTGCATGGGTGTCACTGATGACTGAAGGTAAGTTTTTTACTGAAGCGAACCCTAACACTAAAAATTAACATAACTTACCTATGTTGATGTTTTATTATTTGAAATTTTGGACAATACAGGCCGTTGATTATAAAGTAAAAACGCAACTGTACGTAGGTAGGTAGTAGGTATGTATAGTATAGTAAGTCTAAAACATTGTTTTTGGTCTTGACTTCAGATACAAACGATGGAGAATCAAACAAATAAGTGTTGAGGAGATAGTAGTCGAGATGCCGCTTAGCGATTCGTCGAAATCCAAAGTGAGTTTATCCTCCATATCCGCAACCACCGCTGCGGCTGCTGAGTCCCTGTGGTCACGGTCAAAGAAATCATTGAAAAGAAAGTCAAATTCTCCCCCTGAGACTGAGTCAGCAACCATCTCAGAAGGTCCTTCCGTGACCACTGCTACCACCACTTCAAAATCAAACGCAGACTTAGCACAGACCCACCCCAACCTTCAACTCCGTCATCAACCACTAGATAGACAGGAATTTCGTCGTAGATTTCTCGAGGGACTTCAATTTTATTGTGAAAATTCCTCGCTTATCCTTAATTCCGATTTGCCAGCTGATCTAATTGAGTTTGTAACCTCACACGGTTCTTCTGTCGAGTCTTTGGGGATTATTTTGGAGCTCAAGAAGTCGTCCTCCGCGTTCACTTCAGTTGTTGACAAGAAAGCCGTCGCAAACAGCAGTGCAGTTATTGGAGTACCTTCTACAGTCGATAAACAAGCCGGGGCAGAAGAACAAAAGTTTTCAGAAGTATCAAGGAGGCTTTTGCAACACTGGATGAATGCTGATTCTTGTGCCGAAGCATTCGTTTCATTATCACTAGGCGAAGAAATACCGGGGTTAATTGCAGAGGTATGTATAATTGTGTAGTAATGATTATTTTGTTTCAAAGATATTTATTTATACCTAACTTTGCTTCCTTCTATATCTTATTCTTATGGCGTAATAATGTGGGCCGTGGGCGCATGGCATAGGTATGTCTGCTTGGTATGGTTGTATGTATGGTTGTGGTAGTTGTTGTGTCTGTGTGTAGTGTGTAATAATGAATGCTTTTTTATTCATTCCATCGTGTTACTCATGTTTCACTTTCACTTCCCGCTGACAACTATTCAGGAAACGTAAGAATAGGAATTGAAGGGCTGCAATAAAATCTATTAATTACGCAACTTAATCAATTAATTATAATTATTAAATTATTTACCATAAGTGAAAATGTCCATGCATGTCTATAATAAGTTTAAGTTCTATTTAATTTAATTAATAATGTCAATCTTTTCAAGTCTGCAAGCTTTCAGAGAGTCCTATTTGCAATTCCGGATAATTTCCGTATAGCTGGAAAGGACTTCGTGAACTTTATCGTGTCCCAAGTTATACTATCGATAAATGCATTGGCGTATGGCATCAGAAGTTCGACTTCAGAAGGACCTCATATTAGAACCCAAACTCTGGCATCCGTGATAGATCGATTGTATACTCGATACTTTTCAGACGGAGAGTATTTTTATAATGCTCTAACAAAAGAAGATGAAGAAGATAGCTTTGAGGACAACCCATTCTTGAGACTTATTTCACAGCTAGTGACAGTTTGTGATGCAGATGTAATTGTAAGACGTCTTGTGTCCAAGATCTTTCTTCGGATCAGTTCACACCCTGCATATAAGCTAGCAAAAACTATATTTTGCTACTCTAATTCTGAGAGAAAATGGTAAAACATTTTTTATTATTTACTCATTTTAAAGTTTATTCAATCACTAAAAATTATGTTAAAATTTAGTATTCATAAGTCACAACAAAACAGTATTGTCAGTTCCTTCGGTTAAAAACGAGTAGGTAATTTGTAGATTGTAGATTGAAAGATTATTATCCGTAATATGTTTCAATTTACAGTCCTGCGTCTATTATCCTATACCCCGCTACGGAGTTTTTGGAGACCAGTGGACAATGGCGACACATTTTGGAAAGTTTTCCTGTGAAAGTTGTGACCAAGTCGAAACGCTTTTGGATAAACTGGGCAACATTCATTCAAAAGGAATCAAAACATTGCGATCAGTTCTGGAGGAAATGCGTGGACCACTGGATCGTTTTAAATAAAAGTTCATTAGTTGACGAGCATTCACTTTACTCTGCCACTCTTGCTGTAGTAGCCTTGTCTCGTCAAATTAAGATAATCGTCACACAAGAGAAGGAAGATAAACCTATTGATTTGGCTGCTAAAGTAAATCCTAACAGCGTCTTTGAGAACCTGATACATTCACTTGAAACTACCAATGAAAGCAAAAAGTACTGTGGAATGGCGTTAGCTGACGTTGTTTCTGATTTACGAAAAACCCTACTGGAATCCTTATCTGATCCTGATGTTCCAAATCCAACAACTTTCGGAGACATCTGCAAGTCATCCGTTGTGTTTTCCGAGATTATAGATTTTTACATGAATGGGATTAAAACAAAAACAAAGATGAAAGAAAGTCTAAATGAGGTCTTTGGACATACTTCTAACACTGCTCAACGAATTCAAGTTCTGGATAGTGATGATGACGAAGCTGTAAACATACAGGATATTCAGGAAGATGTATCAGACGATTTCTATTTCAGGACATTAAATGACAACCAGGAAATGCCTGATGTTGGCACTGATTCAAGATTGTTGATGCTGCGTAATAGAAATATCAAGCTCCCAATGTACTTCAGTGAAATAGTCGAATTGTTACTAGAAAGCCGAAAAGACGAAGATGAAGCTGAAATTTTAAAGATATTCGTGATCTTAAAAATACCAGTTTTACTACTAACAGGGGTGAAAATAGATTCCAAAATGTGCATAACATTATGCAGGTTTGTATCTTAAAATGAATTTACTGTCGTATTATCTATATCCTTACTATAATTTATTTTCGAGACATTTGAATGGAAAAAAGCTTTTTTATACCGGTAGTATTTTCGTCTTCAGATTAGCATGTATTTTTGTTTTAGATGTCTTGTGGACACAGAAGACAAACCAACTTTAAAACTTTCGACTCCAATTGTACTGGCTTTGTATGAGCTATTTCTACAGTACCCATTTGAAGCAGCTGACGTTGTTGCGGACGTAGTGTTTGATGAGAATCGCTACACAGTGGGACAGCGTGCGTTGAATTTAAATCGGTTGCTACAAATTGTTCAGCTGTCATCAAAGCAATCGTGTTTTAATTGTTATGCCGAATCAGTACGAAGTATGGAAAAAGAAGTGCTTGGAATATATCCAGAATTCATTCAAAAATACTACACAGCAAGAAGAAGGCTTAGATTTTGTCAAACCTGTAAAGATATGGGAAATACAATGATTCAAAATGAAAGCCAAGAATCTACACATTGCGAGGAAGCGGAAAGCTTAACGTGGAGGCAAATTGTTGACCGTCGGGTTGCTGCAAAAACAAAATACTTTATTACTCCAAAAAGTAAAGCTATTATTACGGTTCCGGACGAATATTCTTCAAAACTGATTCCGATTGTCTGGGCATCAGTAGCAAATAGGTTAACATTCCATGCGTCGTACTATTTAGATAATGAACAGCGCATTAAGTCGGGGAAAATGTACGACTTCTTTCTGATAAACATATTTCAGTATCTGGGTAAATGTATGTTAGGGTCATCCGGTCCAAATTGTCCTCACATCGGAAATTTAGCCAAGCATGGTAAGAGCTGAACATTGAAAAGGATAGTAACAATAATTACTTTTCTCTAAAACGTTTGTTGACCGCTGGCAAAATTCTTTTTCACTATTTGTTTATGTGCCTAAGAATCTAATCTATATACCATATTTGTTTTTTCAGCCGGAGAATTGGTCACAAATTTTATTAAACATGAAGATGAAAAAGTACGGCATTCAGTTTTAAATTTACTTGCCATCACTTTGTGTATGGGAGATGGGAAAATATTTGTTCTAGAGGCCCTATCCTCGAAAACGAATCTACTTAGAGATATAGATTACTTGCACAATACAGAAAAGGACAAAGAGAATCTTAAACTATTGGCGCAAATTCAGCAATATGTGGCTGGCTGCACTGCTGCTGGGATGCTACAAAATGCTCTTAATCTCGATTCAGAATAGTTGCTGGAAGTGAAAGTGAATGACTATCTCCACTTTGTTAATTGTTAAACTATCATTTCTTTGTGTTATAAGTTAGTAGGGGTTGTAGGTATGAGTGTTTGGATGTATGGTCATTAATGTTAATTCACACTAAATTCAAGTTTTACGCTTATTTGTTATCTGTGTTAATGTAGCTAATTTTTTTATGCAATAAACCTGAGAGATAACTGATGAAAGTTTTGCTAATATACATTCTGTCTGTTCTTTTATTTTTGCAGGAGTTACTCTATAGTCGAAGATAATAACGTAAGGTGATTCGCTGTCATTGTTCGAATTCTCAACAAAATGTTGGTTTTAAAACTTCACTCAAGACATTTTACAAGAGCTTTACAAAGTATTCCTTTCACAAAGCGTTTAGTTGGTAGTAGTACTATCAGTAGCCCACCAAAAAAATGTTTAACAGAGCCGGCAGTAGACTTCAAATGGCCTTTCCCTGATTTCCGTAAGGGCCAATGGTTTTGGGAGTTGAAAAGTCGACTTACTATATTCCTTGTTGGATTGGGTGGGAGGACACTTTTATGTAAGAAATACAGTTCAATTAGTTTGGTTACAGTTTCTGATTATGGTTTCACTTAACGATATTGTACTTACATCATGAGATGCGCAATCTTCTTACTTTAAATTTGAGTTGGTATGTTAATTGTATTTCTTGTAGCTATTTTAAATACGACAAAAGTTCATAATAGAGAAATTTTGGTTGATGCCATATTCAAAAGACCTCCGGGGGTGCCTTTAATTACAGTAGCAAATCATGAGTCATGCATGGATGACCCCGCTCTAATCGGTAATTGAGTTACCTTATTTGCTTATGATAAATATCGAATAATTGAGTATGTAATGGTTTTTAACCAGTCTGTACCACGAGAAATTAGATACTATTTTTATAAGCTGTAGCATTATCCGTACGTCAGTTAACCGACCAGAAAAATATGAGGTGGACTCTAGCTGCCCATGATATTTGTTTTACAAGACCATTTCATAGTGCGTTTTTTTCCTTGGGGTAAGCAATATACACACGTATATGGAAGATGGAGCTGGAGCTATAAGTAAATATTATTGAGCTAAATTAAGTGTGTTTCTATTTTGTCCGTATTCAGTAAAAGCATCCCAATTGTGAGGGGTCTTGGAGTTTATCAAAAACCTATGGACTTCGCCATAGACCGTCTGAATAGTTTTGGCGATTGGCTTCATATATTTCCTGAAGGAAGAGTAAACGTAGAGCGAACTAACTTGTACAGGTTCAAATGGGGAATAGGAAGAATCATATCAGAACTGAAAACAACGCCAATCGTATTACCAATTTACCACACTGGGATGTCTGATGTTCTGCCCAATCGACGACCATATATTCCTCGATTTGGCAATAAAGTATTTTTGAACGTTGGCCAGCCTCTACCTATACAGTCAATCATAGATAGCACAAGAGACCTTTCTCCTCGCGACAAACGAAAAGCCATTACAGACTTTATACAAATGGAAATGGGAAATCTACGGGAAGCCACTTTGAAACTTTCAGAAGAATATCGTAACGGAATTTTAAAAGGCAGATAAATTATATCTTCCTAAAATAAGACAATTTAGAATATTACAACCATCCGAATTCTTCTACATACAAAAAAGGGCATTTTTCTGTTATGAAAAAGCTGGAATGAATCCACTCAACGTTAAACTTTTGAAGATTCAATCTCTAGCCGTACAAGCATTTCACATAGTTTTTAAACCTGAACGAATGTAATAAAACACCATAGACCTTTGTACCTTTTGCAGCCTTTTTAGCATACCTCTGTACGTATTTTAGAGTTCTATTCTTAGTACTTAACAAATGGTTCCTACTAAAACTAATAATTACTAGTTAACCAGTTTTAACTAAAATACTAATATTACTAACAAAAACTTAAAAAAAGTTGTTTATGTAACTCCATCGTTACTGAACTATCTAAAATGAAACCATATATTCGAAAACTTTATTCTCAGATAGTTATGTACATATAAACTACAGACATACCGTGCATAATTTATTCATACATATTTTCGAATGTAGTCTATGCAGCCAACTAGCGTATTGTAATAATTTAGCATTCAATCAGAAAAAAATAAACATGGCTTTGCCATATTGACATTCCTTATGACAGCACAACGTTAAAATATGATACGACAGACCGATGCTATAGATTTCGTTATGCAAGCATTTTGCAATCATGAATATTTGAAACTCATAAAAACAGTAAAAATCGGTATCAAAATCGAAGGGGCAGTATATGGCGAAATCGACTAGTAGTTTTATTATTCATCATGTGTCATACTAACTTATTACATCAAACGCTACGAGATATTGCTGAAATATCACTATTCGCAGATATTGCGGAGCTAACAATTTGTTTTTCTAGGCAGTTTACATCAGCAGTAGCAGTGCTACTTTTGGTTGTGTCATTATGATTAATACTTAAGAACGCTACTGGTACAGGGGGTGGAGGTGCGATTGAGGAAGTCGTTGTTGCCTCATTAATTGCTGCCGTAACAGGGCATTCCTTATCTTTGTATGCCTGCTTACTTACCATCATTAGCAAAATTAATGTTGGTAAGTGAATTAAACTGAAACGAAATAATTTCCTAGAACTTGCACTATCACCTTCCTTATAAAATCTGTAGGCTAAATACGCCAGGTACCCGTTAAGTGGTAGCGAATCTACGACAAATGTCCATGACGTTACATTACATACAGGAGCTAGGCTTGATATCAGAATGAGGCTCAGGCTATACCGTAGCGATGTTTTTCGGCAAAGTTCTGAAAATATTCCAAAATAAAAATTGATTATCAGAATAACAATATATACAGCGACATCAAGAAGTTACCTCTTCATTTAATCTTAGTTAATTTCAATCATTCACCTGGGTGAGTAACAGCCATCATTTTATATCCTGCTTTGTCATAATCGTTTCGTAGGTTCCATGAAAGTGCATTAAAATGTGGAAACTGCCAAGCGTAAAGTATTCCGCCCAATAGTAACGCTCCATGAGTAATTTCTCCTGTACAGGCCACCCAACCCATTAATGGAGGAATTCCCCCAACTGCATTAAAGTAAGCAAAACACGTCCACCGTTAGATGTAAGTTAGATTAAGACGTAAACGCCGAGGCCGATTCCAGTACTATACATTACATATTCCAGTGTACTTGCCTACGGATCCAACCCACGTATTTGCTATACTTCGTCTTTTCATAGGTGTGTAAACGCACGTATATAGAAGCAGATTTAGCCCACCTAGGGCAGCTGTGAGGCCATTTGCCCCAAGTGTCAAAAGTGTCAAGCCACTAACACCGGATATTGCAGCAAATGCAGCAGCATGTTCCTTGCTAAAAATTTCAAATTTTAATATAAAAATCTGTATATGTATTTAGACTTTTCACAACTTCAAATGAATACTCATATGCCTATAGCCCTTCGAGAATCATAATCAAATTTACAATTGTACCTTAGTTTATTCCTGACCAGAACACGATTTTTCGTTCTGTCCATCTGCGAATCATACGGTACTTCAACTATTTGATTTATCGTGTTTGCAGCAGCGGACGTTAAGGCAGTACCTAAAGATACACTCAAGAAGGATCCAAGCGTAAACGGTGCTGGAGCTAAAGCATATCCTGCCATGGCAGTAACCACAACTAATCCGGTCAGCCGGGACTTGGATAGTCCTAAATAGCATTTCAAAAGGCTAGAGACATCCAGTTTCACAGCTTCTTCTAGTACGTTCGGATCCGTCGCGTTGACTAACTTAAGAGGACTGTAATAAGGGGTTCGGACAGACTGAACAATTTCTGCAACTGTTCTGGGGAAATACGCTTCATCATTTGCAGCAGGTGCCTGAGAGCTTCTTGCAGATTTCTGCACATTGTTGTTTGCTAACCTTCTGCCTATTGAATCCGAATCTGTTATTGGGTCTATGGGTCCGAAATTAAACCACGAATTGCTCAAACACTAGTACACCATGTTACACCTCTACGTGTCAAGCACAAATAAAAAATAAACTCACCTTGACTTTCATCATCGAAGCTATCCATACTGCTTAATTTAGATACAAGTTTGTAAATCTCCTTATCAGTACGTACAGGTTTTTCTTTATTATCTACGATGTGAACAAGTTCCAGTCCTTTCTTCTTTGCTATACTTTTCGCATCGTCCAGTGTAACTGATGATAACGTGCCGGTTTCTGAGACCAGCATAATTTTGCTACTCTCTGATGTCCACAATTTAGGTTTCTTTTTAGGCAGTCTTTCCTTTTCAACTTTCTTGACTTCTGTAGAAGCGGAGGTAGAGTAAACGCGCCTGTCGGTAAATGAATGAAATTATATTAAATATCGCTAATATTTGTTGTGATTACCTTCACACTACTATATGCACTACGTACATATTAGCCAATTGATGTTCTATGTTCTTTACTAACCAAGCATTGTATCCTCCCATTGCTCCTTTCTTTACCAGAATCGAATTAGCCCCTATTAATTCTGGGTAGCTTGTGTTTCGACATAAATAACTTCTGTAAAAGTGCCTGTTCCTTTCACTAATTGTGGTGGGGCAAATCATTCCAGAACTTACAATATGCGGAATAGGAAGTCTTGACATGCCTTGCATTTTTACGCATAGCTTGATTAACGTATATGTTGTGGCCATTTTTAAAAATTTGTTAAGCCGGACCAGACCACTTTTTACTTTTTATATCTATAAGCCAAATCCATGATCTATCCATAATCCATGAGTAGAAATTCAACTGAAAATAACTATTTTTCACTCTATAAATGCAACTATATAGGTAATAGCACAACAAAGACACACTAAATAAATATTAAAATTAAATGCTCTCCTTTATCCTTCTATTTCTGTGAAACTACTAGCTCAAAGGTACACAAATAGGTATTGTAGTTCGCAATTTACACTCAACTCACAACAACACATTTCGCAGCTGTTCATGGCTTGTTGTGGTATGGTGGAATTCAAGCCGGGGTACTGTGAGACTACAGAAAAGTATGTACAAGTATGTGCATTGTCTATATACTCTACGTGAAACCATCACTTTCTCTTCCCCATTTTCGACATTCGATTCGAGGAGTATGATGTCTAATTAAAGCTGTGCAGCGTCCTGTCAGCAATCAGCATTTATCATTTATTTATACAATTATCATGATTCGGACTAGAAATGCACTCAATAACTTCGATTTGAATTTGACATCTTACTCCTCGAAAATCGGGGTAGAGAATGTGATGTTTTCACTTTCATAGGTGCATAGTATTTAAAGCACCTATGCAGTAATATGCAATGCATACAATATTTTAGGCATCCACCATTTATCTCATAACTAACCGTTACCATGAAATTTTAGCTATCTGCATTAACTTTCTTTTGTAAAATACAAACATTGCAGTTTCGAAAAAATAAAAAAATCGGCTCGAGATACTAGTAACAAGTAGGGAATAGGAGGGAAGATTAACATAATATACCCTACTTACACTTAACATTCTTCAGCTTCAATTTGAGACCTCATTCGATAAAGGGTACTTTCTTTCATAACTTTCTTTCTGGGTACAAACCTAAATCGGGCCCAACCACCAGCTGAAGGCGCCTAGCAACAATATAAAAAAAATTCAAGATAGGGTTGCACAGGGCAATCAGCGCTGCAAATTTGAAGTTTCTAGGTCGTTTTATTCGTTTCTCATCTGGAATAAGATACTGTTTTCTCATTTAGAAAGTACATATGTAAGCAAGTAATTTAATTATTGAAATTGGACTACAATAAAAACCCTGATCATGCTTCAAGTAACACACACTCCTTTATTAACTTTCTTTGCATGGGATTAAGCTAAGCAGTCACAAATAATAATTTTATAGTGAATCTGGTAACAGTATTTAAAGGCCATGCAAAGCTCAAATCGGAATTTGAAAGGGGCTCAGAGCACCTTGGTTCAGTCGGGAGGGAAGGTCTCCAGGTCCTTTCAGCTGCAGCTTAAGGTTTGGCACCGGATTCTGCCCAAATAGTTCGAGGAGCTCGTAGCTTCCGTCCATCGCCGTAACGCCAATTATGGCGCTGCGAAGGGCACGAAAGTTCTTTAAGAAGGCCAATGAGCCAGTGTTGTATCCCCATAACTCAAGGGTTTTCAGTTGGCATAATTGACTTGCACTTTTCGATAAGCATTCATGCATCCCCACTGCTACCGGATTCGTCAATAATATGAGTTCCAAGTGTTGCAGGGTGTTGCGAAAGCTTATTAGCATGTTACTAATTTCATCTGACTCAAGCTGATCGGCTGCGATTCCAGGTACAACTCTAAGATGGAGTGAGCGCAAATGCCAAGGTTTGGCTTGAAGGCATATGCAAATTATTGACTGGAGGGGTATGGAACACTGAAAATCGGTTAGCCTTGGGAGTTTGGAGGTAACATTGAGTAATGTTTCCATGAACCAAGCCTCAAGTTTTGACGAAAGAAGTGTCCCAGTAGTAAAAGAGACATAGGTCAAATTAGGACTGTGTTCCAATATGCGTTGCACAAGAACTGTCCCTCCATTAGGCTCACCTCTTGGTATCGGCAGACTAACAGAACGGTCCGCAGCATTTAAGTTTTGTAGAAGAAGTTCAGTAGCATCCTCGCTTAAATTGTCATCCCACTTCTTTCCGTTCGTGTAGATTTTAAATAGAATCAATTTTTCCAACTTTGGAAACCTCTTTGGACCAAGGTAAGCTCCCTTTATTTTTGATAGTAGAGGATAGTCGACAAATAATTTAGTTAAATTCACACACAATTTGAGCATTTCGGCCACATGATAGGTAGATCCGGTTCTGGTTGTGGTATAGTAGGGAACAAGTTGAAGTCTTCCTGGAGTATTTGGCTCAGCAGCGGGATCCAACACGACGATACGGCACAGTCTATTCCAGTCAGAAAATGTGAGGTTGTAGATGGAGGACCAAAATGGCTGAAAAAGAACTTGCTCAGCATGTCCATTTTGACTCATCAGATACTTCACTGTTTCCCCCTTAAAACTCCAGTTTATCACAGAGTAGGGTAGAACCTTCCTCACATTTGAAGCTACTACCAACAATTTTCTTAGTTGCCAGAAATTTGAGAACCTTATCTTTGATTTTTTCTTCCATACTTCCATTGAGAGGCTGCACCAGAGATGATTCAAAAGACGAACTGACTTCAAATCATTAAAAGACAAGAAGGACGTAATTGCTTCAATTATCTGAAAAAAATACTATATAAATTGAAGGGTACCACACTTGGCTTAGAAATATTGCATGAATATTCATGAAATATTGCAATCGAATTTGACGGAATTTGTAAAAAAAATGAAGAGCATCACAAAGAAGCCAAAAACTAAATATGTACCTCTGGAAGACTTAGACAGAGACGCATTGATTCGAGGTTTGTTTGCGCCTGAGCAGCATTCGATACTGAATTATTCATTCTATCTACAATCCAGCAAACTTGTCATTTACCCAATAGAGGACTCAAAATTAATGATGCCTGCAGACCCTCTTACTGTATCCTTAAAATTCATTCAATTTAAGTGCAACTCTTACTTCCCTTTAAAATGTAGTCCAGATGGTGCGAATGTTGATACTATGATATCAATTATGATTCAAAAAGTTGACGAAGTCAAGGATGAACTTATTCCTGAGAGGGGATGGAGTGGACACATAATCATAAACTCAAGTTGGTTTGATTTTTCTTTATCAACAAGGTGTTGGATAAGTGAAGAAAACGAAATATGTTCCAAGCGATGTTTCCATGAACTTTTCATAACGTTCTGGCTAAAGTGAAAAATGTTAGAATCGGATCTATGCATTATGGAACTTATACTCCCATAGCCTACGTATAAACCAAATAAACCTACGATACTACGTAAATTGGATTGCAAATCCACGCCAGTTTGAATTTAAAAGAAAGAAGTGAAAGCTGGTACAATTTGCAAAATCTTATTTTGTATTTATTAATCACATAAATAAATTAACAACAGAGAATAGATTACAATTACTAAATCAATGTACGTTTCATTTATCAAATTATAAATCCTTAAAAATGTTGTTGGGGCTAGAGCTCATATTAAAGTGTTAATGCATGTGTATTTTTCATAAACAAGTACAAAGGAGTGAGTTATATGATATCTATTTAAAGTAATAATATAAATATGCATATAAACTGATGGTTTGGATGCAAGCGGTGAGCAAAATTTCAAGTAATACCTCACTCTTCGAATTAACCAGACATATTTTAAATCTTTAAATGAATTAATAATAAATCCATGAACTAATACTGGACTGAGCCAGGTTGCGAAAGTCCTAACGCGAGTTTTAAGTATAAAAATAAAAAGTGTATAAGTTACTGTTAGATTATCAGTGTGGAAGCAGTTTGCAAGATTGCTTGCCAAATGCTCTTGTAATTACATGTCTGAAACACAGAATTAGTACTGCTAAAATGTAAGCATTATTTTGTTTTAGAATTAAAACTACATAAACATATCACTTTCGACCTATCGATCATAGCCCTCTTGCTTCTACTAAAGTATTGACGCTAAAATATTCTTGTGCTGTTCTTCTGTAGGTGGGGGGCAGTGTGAGACTCCCCAAAACGGATTATCCTTGGCTCAGCAGAGCACGCTTTGCAGTTTGGGGATCGACGTCCTATTTGAAACTTATGATAAGCTGTATTTCTTAAGCATTTTGTGTACAACACATTCGTGAAATTATCCATTATGTATTTTTCCGGTGTTAGTGTAATATATTTCATTAAAATCCGTATGAGGTTTGCATGCGAAACTATCAGCACCGTTTCCGGCTCTGGACTCTGATCCAAATTTTCGAGTATTTCCTATAAAGCCATCAATAGTCAAAATTATCAAAATTATGTTACCTCTATAATAAAATATCAGTACTTTCTTGGAATGAGTAAATCGTGTTTATTTTAGATTACGTCAAGGAAAGACTCCAGCCGCTGAACAACTAGTTCTAGCTCTTCCGTTCCTTCCACATAAAAGTCTTTGTAGGGATAGGATTCGTCAACATTCTTTCCCCTTAACTTTTGAGGTTCATCATAAGATTGGCCCTTGAATATTCCGTAGTCCTATATGACAATTTTAATTTTAAAAATTACCCGCGTATTGTTCTCATATTTGTATAAGGACTTAAGGACTACTACACTTTTTATAACTGTTATCTTCTTACAACTTCTTTGATCCTGTCGTCAAAATTGATGTCTTCATTCGGGGGATCTTTGGAACACTGCAGGATAATTTTTGCAGTATTTTGCGCACGAACAAGAGAACTTGCATAAGCCCTGTCAAACTTCACACAGGATAATTGTTCACCAGCAGCGCTGGCCTGAAGTCTTCCTTTTGGACTTAATACTTCCTTGGTAGGATCCAGAAAAATTCTAGAAGCGTTTCCAATTGTTTGTCCGTGTCTGACTAAATAAATAGTGGAAAAAGATCCATTGGCGCAGGGCTTACTTCCGGCACCTGCACAGGTACAGTTATAGCTGTCGCTATTATAAATGTTCTGACTGAATATATTGCGGCTCTCCTCACAAGACATTTCTTCACTAAAGTATCAGACGCGGATAGGGTTCCAGCAAGATTCACGTCCAAAAGAGAAATGACGCTTTCGTTGTTACTTGATCCGTCTTTTCAGGCTGTTGCCGACGACTGCCAAATGAGCAACTTGTACAAAAAGCAAAGTAGACTGTCTTTGCACTCCACAAAGTAGAAGCTAAGATTTCGCAACTCCGTTCGAAAGATAGACGCAGGAGTAAAACACTGAAAGGAAAAGTGATATTCCGTTGTAAGCAATCTAGCACGTCCAAGCGCATGAGATAAGCGACACTGATGATTGCAAACAACAAATGTACAACCTCCTTTTTTATGAAAACAAACATTTGTTTCAATTAGATTGGATGATTCACATTCACATCTTCACTATGAGTCCTAACGAAATATAACTTACCCTACACAAATAATTATTTAGTATTTTGGTTGCTGTAAAATAAATGCGCATGGATGAAAAGGCTGTCACTGTCACACAATTGTTTGCAATTCAATCCTTAAAATGTAAAATGTGTGGGGCAACATGCCATGCTGGATTAATTTAAGAGTAGGTCAATTATCGTTTTCTTGTAAAAATTGAAGATAAAAATAACCTAGCCTCCATTTCATGCCAACCTGAGTTGAGGTGCACGAATTGTGATGAGGACATGACAGCCCCAGTGTCAATCCCTACATCAATTTAAAAGGTTTTGAGAGCGAAAATATACTAGGATGCCTTGGAGTATTTTTAAAATATCATTCTTGCGTTTTGCAAATGCTTCTCGGATGTAATTTCCTTAAACAACAAGCATGCACCTAAATGGCAATCAATTTAATGGTTTCATCAGCTCAACGGTCAACATGTCGGTTTTCCGCGGTAGGATTAAAAGCTTGAAATGGCCTTCCTTCAGTTTTTTCCCTTTCTTTTTTACTAATTCAGCAAACAAAATGAATAAAATGCTTTCACGAAATGAAGATTTGTTAACTTTCTTGAGGAAATGTAGGATTCACCTGACAAGGACATGACATGGGCATTCATTAAAACCTTGTAAACAGTATTTATATATAACTAGGATAATAAACGAAATAGAAATCAGAGCATATTTTAGGAACATAAATGAGAATGTTTTTCGCAAAAAAACGTAATCAAATTGGAGCGCAACATTGGGCAATGGGCTTAAACTACTGCTTGTTAATAGTGAAAGGTGTATAAAAATCTAGAAACTGTACAAAACATCCTATAATCTTATCTTACTAATGAACGGCTATATGGCTACGACGGCCATAAGAAAGTAGGGACAGGGACAAGGGACAAAAGAATTGTACGTTGCCAATATATTATAAAACAGACCATATCCTTATCTGAGGCCATGTTTGAGTAATTTAACTCGAAGGATTTGTCTTATTTTGTTGCAATGATGCTGCATCGTACATCTGCAAATACTTCATTAGAATCACTCATTTGAACGTTCATACTTTATACTCACGTAAATTACGACTGTGCTCTTTCCGCGTCTCGTTTCTCATCAGCAGTGCTTACATGTGTGTTCCGATTCCAAGGTTTCCAAGAGTACAGACTCACAAACCTCGGGATTTTGGCGACATACATACTGGGAAAAAGTTTGCAAAGACCTGTAGCGAGAAAAACAACTGCTGCTGTACATCAGCTCAACTCTTCGTCTCTTCATGTTTTCAGCCAAGCATAAATCATTTAATGATAGTTTAACAAAGAATACGATCTGGGATTTCCGCAACCATTAAGTTATTAGGCTATATAAAATATTATATTATGTGTCATAGTCACGCTGTAGGGAGATCCGGTTAAAGCCGGATTGGATGTTTCGAAAACTGAATTAAATTTCCAAATCTTCGCACTAATTTGCACTGAGTTGCCTCAGTTGAATGCCTGTTTCATTGCATGCTCGTAAATTAAAAAGAGCCACACGTGCTCAGAAAGCTGAGAAATTGTGTAACTATATTTATTCAGTTTTGAACCGTTCATTGAATCCGACGTTATCGAAGAAGCTTATGCACTTCATCAGATAGTGTGCATTTTAGATTATGTGGATTATTATGTTTCTGAACTTTATAAATCCACTTCTTGTTCGTTATAAATAATCCGTCCAGATTTTGTGAAATGAAGCCAGTTTTCTTCTCTCTCTCATGAGGCACTTCGTCAGAGGCTCGGCTCAGTTCAGTAGCAGCAACTTTGCCAAAGAACATAAAAAAAATTGTAATTCAAACGTTTGAAATTGTTTCTATTTCGTGGCGTGAGAGCTCCGGTTTACGTTTGTGGTTGTGTAGGGATGCTTTTCCTCAATGTCTACGTATTCTCTGTCGTGTAAATAAATAATGGTCATGTTTCATTTACTTTAGCACTTGCATATAAGGATAATTATAATCCGATCTTGAAGGAAATGAAATACGATGGCGATGAGTATAGACCTTGCGTCTTTTTGCTATTAAAATCTATTTCCTGCACTTCTTATAACTTACCTATAAAACTTTGGCACAGCGGAAAAAAAATCTACGGGAGAACATTCCCTTTCTCATCACATGCTTTTTGCTTTGGACAAATCAACTTCATGTTTTATCTTTTTGGAACCCTTTTTAATCAAATTCAGAAACTAAATAGCTTCCACTGTTACTTGAGCCAAATGCAATATTATAGTCTTGGCTTGTATGAGAAATTTTTTTTTTCGTCTGAGAATAGTAATGGAACCTGCTAACCTGTGATGGCGCTTTTGTGTAATCAACTGGATCAACCTTGAGTAAAGGGACATGCTTCATTGACTTATCTTTTATGTGCATTGTACGGTGTAGTGTAACAGGATTTTAATCTTAACTTGACATTTGACATTATCCGAGTTACATAGATGACGCCCTTCATACCTACTCTTATGCTAATTTTACACAAACTCATGTTTTCTGTATCATTCAAGGATTATTTAATTTTCTTTTCGCAACGTTGCTGCAATAAACAATATTTCATCTTGATCTATATGTTGATATCAGTGTAGCCAAATTATATTTTGCTGTCAGAAAGGTAAGCGCAGGTGCACCAGCGCTAATTTCGATCTTTGGAGCATTGACGTAGACCAAAAATTTCAGACCCTTAATCTATTTAATATAAAGTATAAAACATTTTTATAAAAATATTATCGGCGTATAAATCATCAAAAAGGACATTTTTACTTGTCCATGTGTAGTATGTCTACTGCTGCATTTGCATTGAACTCATCGTCAGAATTCTTATCGGTATCGTATTTAAGTGCCTTGTTCCTGCTGCAATTTGTAATAAGGGATCCACAAACTTGTAGCAATCTTCTGAAAAGTAATTAATTTTGAAACTGGAGATCTCGAATCATATGGTTCTAAATGTCTTGTATTACCCCATATATGACAGTTCAATTTTTTATTGATACATGTTAGCTTGTCAAGTCATCCTTGTCAGTAAATAATCTCTTCAGAAATGTTAATATAATACCTAGTAATTACTACCTTACAATCATAGATAATATGGAGAAACAGCCACCCCGCTGCGCGACGTATTTCGATGAAAGATCGTAGGCTATAGACGCGCATAACTTCCACTGCATACCTATTACATACAATTTTAATAAATATGCCAAGCCAAGCACTTTCTACAAGCTACGTTTCCGGGATCCTGTCAGGCAGAGGAAGAAATGCCATAGCCATAGTCACGTCGTTGTTGTTATTTAAATTTTTTAATTACGCAATTTTATTTAAATAGGTATTATATTTTGGACTTCCTAAACTAAAAACTAAATAATTATTATGTCCAAATATTTTACCCAACCGTCTAAATTTTCTGTAGAAAAAATCAGTTGTTGTCCAAAATTCCTCGTTGCAATATGTACGCATGAATCCAAATCTGTCCGGCAAGATTAACTAACCTATACAAAATTAAAAAATGAATAGCCCCAAACCTATCGGTTTTCCCATGGGGGCGGGTGCCCAAAATCCAAGCCCCACCACCATAGGCTCATCTAACAATAGTGGGACAAAGCCATCAGATAAAGTAATTAACACTCCAAGTAACTACAGGAATAACAATGTGGTGGGAGCAGACCCAAAAGGATATATTGGTAATACAAGCAGTACTGGCGGAGGGAAAGCAACCGGTGGAAAATCTAACAGCGTGAGTCCTATGAAGGAAGCCATTAATCTTGGTGGAAATTCAAAGACAGTCGACGGAGGATTATCTAAAACAGTTCAATGGACACTATCACAACAGAAGAAGTCAATTACTGTTCCCAATCGATCAGCAACGTCAACTACATCCATTAAGTCAAACTCAAGCAGCAGTCCCGGTTCAGGTGCTGTGATACGACCAAAAAGCGCAGAAAGTGGGACCAACAATAATAATAAATCAGTCACGTTTGTTGCGCCGCAGCCCGACCGTAGCGCTCAGAGTCAGAAACCATCCGCTAGCCCATCCATTGTTCCGCAGAAGCCAAAAACCTTTCCGTCTCCAATTTCTCACATGCGTCATCCAAGCAATATATCAAGGTCTATGGTGTCATTGGAAAGGAGCAGAAACTTTCGAGCTTTCATTGAAAGGGCGATGCATGTGAGTTTCGCACGTAAAATGCAGCATGACATAAAAGTTCGAGACGAAGTTCATTCTTTACTTAATATTTTGGAATTTACGCAGGAACATAAAATATTTAGCTGTATTGGGGTATATCCCGTAATTCGGAACTCACTGAAGAAACGTGGGTGGGTGGAAAAACCTTCGTCACTGGTCTCTCGCTCGACAAATGTAGCACTTACTAATACTCCATCCAGTAAGTTCTTTTTTATTTCTTTTACCTCAGTCTACACCTTGGTCTATACTTAGATTATCGTAGGTCGTGTGCTTCTACTCTTCGTCAGTAGAGTCGTCAATGGATTCCCACATTCAATTTTTGAAACAAAGCACTTTCAATTTCAAAAGTAAAAGCTACGTTGTTTTTTATAAAGGTAAAGCAGATGACGAATCTGATGTATCATGGATGAGTCGAGTGCTGAGGTGAGATGGACGATTATATTACCTCCAACACCAACTAGTAACGGCAGCGTAAAAAAACTATGATATTTTAATGCAAATTTTTTTTAAACAGAGATTATCAGCCTGACTTCCTGTGGGTCATCCGCCGAGATTTTGACTGGAAAACTATGTCAAAGGAACAACTCGTAAACCGATTTCCAAGAGCCTGGTTCACTACAAAAGTTGGTCTGGCGGCGTGTCTCCAACATATGCATTGGTTCAGTGAAGCTGGGATCTCGGATACATTCTTTCCCCGTTGCTACCGCTTATGTCTGGAAGAGGAGAGGCAAGCCTTTCAGGATGACTACCGGCTTACAGCTTGCATGAGCTATCTGCGCTATTTTGTGGATACTTTTGAGAAAAAAGGTTACACAGCCTTGGCGGATTCTCACTCCAAAATTACCCCGCTCTCTGTAGACTTTGCTTCTCGACAGTTGGGAAATTATATTAGGATGCGAAGACATGAAGATATTGACTGGCTACTTCCTCCTAACTTTATGACCCAGCATTGGGATGCTTTCATTCATCAATATTACGCTGTAGTCCAAGTAGGCATTCACAAATTAAATCCAGGGATGACATATCCGAACTTTACCATAAACTATGTCCACTTATTTACGATTGCTTTCTCTGCCCTTTAGGAAAAGAAAAGACTCCGCTTTGACAACGCAGATTCTGTTCGTGTAAAGTATGAAATTGCAAAGAAAATGCTTCAAAAGGTGGATCCATTC
>JAHZND010005024.1:0-11448 GCA_027744115.1 Acrocyrtus sp. NNG-2020 | reverse complement strand
CTTCAGAAGCAGAATTCAGAGCTCCGACTACTAGCCCTGTAAGGCAAAATTCAACCTCAACTCCTCCCAGGTCTTTCAGGTCAAGGCTACAAAATAACGGGGAAACAGCGACTTCATCCGAAAGTTTAGTTGAAACATTATCAACATGTTCCGTGGTGGAAAAAACAGAAGAGGACTTATGTACAAGTTGTACTCAAAAATATGTGCAGAACATAACAGAACGAAAACCACCGCAAATTTACTATTGCACTCGTACTCACACACAAATTGCACAGGTGATTAAAGAGCTAAAGAAAACATTCTACAAGGATGCTAACATGACCATTCTTGGAAGCCGAGAAGTAAGCTGCATATCAAGTCTTGTGGAAAGGGAAAATGTACGATTTGAGCAACTCAGCGTAGAAGAGCGGATCAACGAGCAGAAGGTGTCAGTAAACGAGATCTGCAAAAAATCCAGGGAAAACTATTTCAAAATTGAGGGTATGCAGCGAAGTGGTAATCCCAATGAGCAAGCTATAGCAGAATTGAGAAGGGACGTTTGCAGCTTTTATAGACGAAGATCTGAACTAAAAGATAAATTTTTGGAACTGCAGCAAGAAGGAGCTTGGGATCATTGAAGATAGTAAGAACTTTGGAAGGGGGTGTAGAAAATGTCCGTACTACGGCAACCAAGCTATTCGGAACACTGCTGATATAGTATTTTGCTCGTATAACTACCTAATTGACGCTACGCTAAGGTCATCCTCCTACATAGATTGCCATAACACCGTTATTGTATTTGACGAAGCTCATAACATAGAAGATGCTTGCAGGGATGCATTTTCCTTTACCATTGACACTCAAGTTTTGGATAAGGATGTAAGGGAACCGATTGAAAAGTTACTTCAGGCGAATAGAGATGGAAGGGCTGTTGTCAATGAAGAAATCTTAAGAAATTTTGAATATGTTTCCGGTAAAATTCTTGCGTGGAGCACCTGGTTGAAAATAATAGGAGCGAGACTCCGAGTTGGCGAAGATGAAGATCCCTCTCACGATCCTTGTGAGACCTTTGAAAGTGAAACTTTGCTGAATGCAATTAGAGAAATGGGAATTACGGGGAATGAGGTGAAAGGTTACTTGCGCAAAATTGGGCATGACTACGAAGCTGAAGGCATTGATGGGTTTAGCCGTAATGCCCGTAATGGTCAGAGTAGGGATGAGGAAAATTACTATTTTGATGGCAGGGGTGAAAGAAGGCCTTTCAAGGTGCCTTCGAAAGTTGGCGAGTTGTTAAAGCGCCTAGTCCAGCCCTTACTATGTCTGTGCAGGGGAGTAGGGAACGGCATCGGTGGAGTTCAAGACTTCAACGGACGTTTAACTAGAGTCCTAAATCCTGCGTATGAAAGAAACGCCAATGAGATTGGACAACCCAATGGGTTTCAAACTGCAGAATATATATATCGTTTCGACCTAATTTGCCTTAATCCTGCTCTAGCATTTAGTAAATCTACGGGATTCAGCATACTCCGTCATAGTCACATCTGGAAGTCTTTGTCCATTGAGTTCCTTTGAAGGTGAATTGGGAACAGAATTTTTTATAAAGCTTGTAGCTGATCACGTTATTCCGAGTACAAATGTATGGGCAGGCACAATTAGTAAACTTACCCCTCAGAGCTCTCCTTTGTGTCTTAATTTGGAAAAACGAAGCATACCAGAAATTCAAGATGATGTAGGAGAAATGATTCTTCAAATTTGCAACACAATTCCAAATGGAATTCTAGTTTTCTTCCCTTCATATTTGTATAGGAACGAAATAATACAAAGATGGAAGGAAAATCCCACCGGCAGCTCAGTTTATTCTAGAATTGAACGAATAAAGTATATCTTTGTTGAGGATTCAAGAGATAGAGCGGCTTTTGCAAGGGACATGATTGAATACAAGGAAAAAGTTAGGGGTGATTCCTCTCGGGACGGGTGCATTCTTTTTGCTGTCTTTCGAGGAAAAGTTAGCGAAGGTATTGACTTCGCTAATGAGATGGCTCGCGCAGTTATTACAGTCGGTATTCCATACGCTGCCAAGAGTATTTCCAAGCCTAAACAGAGCTACAATGATTCGAGAAACAGCCAAAGTGGTAGTACGAGTCCATTATTACTGTCTGGCCGGGAATGGTACAATAATCAGACATTTAGGGCTATGAATCAGGGACTTGGCCGTTGTGTTCGTCAACGTGAAGATTGGGGTGCGATGATAATGATTGACGATCGCTTAACTGACTTAGCAAACAAGTATATTTCAACATGGATTCGGAGTAATCTGAGACTACAATATACAAATTTCAGTCAAGTTAATAGCTGAGTTGACGGTGTTTGTCAGGAATATGCAGGAGCGGAGAGAGCATAGTTCACGTTTGCAAAATGGGAATGGAGTTGCTCATGGCGATGAACCGATGCATCCTATTGACCCAAGAGCAGTTGAAGGTGTGCATGAAAATCCCATCCAAAGGATGGACGTGGAGTAAAGGCGTTTAAAGTCAAAGGAAAGTGAATGTTCTAACTAAAGTCATAATGGCAATAACTAGTCGATTAAATTAGTAAGAAGCCGAACAGCACTGCAAAAAGAGCATAAAAAATTACTAGATAAATGACATTTGTAGAGATTTTATTTTAGCTAGTATAAGGATGAAAATTGCAGAAGGGAGACTGCCAATACTAAACTTACTACCTAGACTTATTTCTATGTATAATTATTTAATTAAATATAAACAATTCCACTACATAGCATTTCAAGATTTTAGGTAAGTAAATATTTTCACAATAAGATGTGTAACCTATGAAATTAAATTCTAACTATATATATTGGAGATTACTCAAAACTCAAAAATAAATAAAATTCTCATCTTGCCCCAAATTAGCTGTCCAATGTTCTGTTCGCACCATCATTTTGTTTTTATTACGTTTGTCTTACGTTTTAGGTATATGAGGACTGCAGGAAAAATCAAAGTGTCGAATTTTCATTTAAATTTTTACTTTATTTCGCACTGGCATCTATAATGAAGTATAAAAGCCTGTGCAATGTTTGAATTAATATCACATAGTATAATATTCAGTACATGAGTACGAGAAGTTAGAGGAGATACGCAAGAGCAAAGACCCTAGTATTGCCCTTCTTACTGGAATCAGCATCAATTCGATATTTAATCAAAAACCAACTTTGAGCCAATTTCTCCTACAGAGCACCTAAAACACGTTGGCCATAGCATTCAGCCCGTATCGCATCGTATTTATTGCACCACATCCTGTTTGTATCCACTCTCCAAATTGAAACAAAAATTAATCTTCAATGCATTGTCTATTTTTACCCCTTTTTACACTTCTCTGCAATTTTGGGTACACTCCGCCAGACGGCCGCCACTAGTATTATCCTTATCTAGACAGAGCAGGTTGGATTAGGTTAGGTTGCATGCTGATGAAACTACAATAGTAGTAGCTGTAGTCTGTAGTAGCTAAGTAGAAAACCACAAACAGGTTCCTAAAATAATTCAATGCAAACTACAGCGTGCAAGGAAACAATGTGTGAATACCATGCTGTTCTAGGTATACATGCGCACTAACCTGTTGTATAGTAATCAGATAAAATGAACTCGATCTCCCCGACCGACAAAAGCATATTACTATGGGCTGATGCACACGCTTTTACTCGATCCTTGCCAATCGTGTACTGAACAGGGAAGGGAGAAAATATGTTGATATTTTTGATTTTATTTGTTGACGAGTTTTGACGCACCTTTTGTATAAATGCAGCTCAATTTTCTCTATACAACTTAGGCAAGTTCGCTCTGTTTTTTGTGAATAAATTCAATAATTCAAAACTAAAAGTTTTACACACTTTTTAATCATTTTTAATATTCTTACGGTCAGTAAATTTCAGCGTTTCGCGACAGAATTTTAGTTCATAAAGTGTAAAGATTATCTTAAGCTTTTAAAGTAAATCAACTTTGAGCAATGAATTTATCGGAGTGTGCAATCTCAAATTAAGTTGGTTTATCTTGATAGTATTGTCGCGACAAATCAAAAAATATTTTGTGTCCTATCTAAAGGAGAAAAACGAAGGAGTCACTGTGTCTACGAAAAAGTAATAATATTGCTGTTGCTGAGCCCACCGATTAGTTGAATAAAAAGAGAAGCGTTCTGTTTAAAATTAACCAGGTAATGCCGTGGAGTTAAGCAAGTATAATTGCAATCCTATAAACCTGTTCATGAAAATAACAAAGCGTTATACCTTTTTAAAAATAATTTTAAAGCATAAACTAGAAGACCTAGTTATAACCAATGGACGACCAGGTTATTCTGGAAAATGGAGGTGCACCGCTGGAGATACGTCTCGGCCCTTCGAATGGTTTGCAAGTGCAACAGGATCGGGAATGGGAGGAAGTGCTCTCGGAAATAAACGAGAGTCAACAGTTCATCGAGGAGTCGACTGGAAGATACGACTACACATTTCAAAATGTTCCTGTTATTTTTCCCTACGAGGCATACGAGAGTCAAAAAGAAATGATGAACAAAATCATCGAAGGAGTTAAAACTGGGGAAAATTGTTTACTAGAGTCTCCGACCGGAACGGGTACGTTGCTGTTTAAGTTTGCTTATACTTATGTAACATACCCACAGGAAAAACTGCAGCATTACTGTGCTCCCTATTAGCATGGCAGAAGAACTGCCAACGACAAGACTGTTTCGATGTTATGAATAGAGCTGTGGATCGGATGGGAGGATGCTCCTGTGGTTTCATTAGGGACCCCAATACAAATGTAGTCCTGGACACCAATAGACGCGGAGTTGTGACGCTTACAGCAACAACTCCTAATCTACCAGCGTCACCTAATAATTCCGCAGCAAATGGAACTTTTGCCACTGCTACTGGTTCCATTTCATGCAACCCATCATCGACAGCAGAGTTTAGAACTCAGACATCAGTACTTTCGCCTACAAGGGATTCAGGCTATTTGTCAGCAAGTCCAGCAAAAAGACAACGAACATGTCACAAGGAGCAACGAACATTGGAAAATTTATGCGGATATTGCATAAGAAAATACGTACGAGACATGAGCAGACCTCCTCGAATTTATTATTGTACCCGTACGCACACACAAATTGCACAGGTGGTTAAGCAACTTAAAAATACTGCCTATAATAGAACTAAAATGACAATTCTTGCAAGCCGAGAAGTAAGCTGTGTGTCAAATTTTATGGAGAGAGAAACCAAAAGATTTAGTAAACTTAGCGTAGAAGATCAGGGCAAGGAGGATAAGCGGACAATAAATGAAATGTGCAACAAATCAACTAAAAACTATTTCAAAAGTAAGAAAATGGAAGAAAGTGAGAACCCCAATAGACAAGCTATAGCGGATTTGAAGAAAGACATTTGCCCATATTTTGCTCCAAATCCAGAGCTAGCGATTACATTTGGGGAAATGCAGCAAAAAGAAGCCTGGGACATTGAAGACATCAAGAACTTCGGGACAGAGTGTGGACATTGTCCTTATTATGGGAGCAAAGAACTTCATGGCGATACTGATCTAGTATTTTGCTCGTATAACTACCTAATTGATCCTGGCTTAAGATCATTTGCAAAAATACGCTTCCCCAATAGCATACTTGTGTTTGATGAAGCGCATAATTTAGAGGATGCTTGCAGAAATGCAATGTCCCTTACCATTGACACAAAAACTTTGGATGAGAAAATTTGGAAACCGGTGGACAACTTGTATCGGCTGGATGCAGAAAGAAGAGTATTTGCAGCTGCACTAACTATAAGAGAAATGGGTGAAGCAGCCGTTAAAATTAGAGAATGGAGCACATGGTTGAAGGAGAGTGCAGATGCAGTTTTGGAAGCTGGAAACGAAGATAATGTCTCGAAGACCTTTGATAATGAAGAACTGCTAAATGCTATTCACGAAATGGGTATGACAGCGAACACAGTAATGGACTGTCTACGCAAAATTGGACAGGGTTATGCACCCAGGGACACTGATGCCGGGACAAGTAACGATGAGGAATACTACATTAACAACAGGAAGGAAAAAGTACCATTTAAGGCATCAGCGAAGGTGGGCGAGTACTTAAAGTGTCTAGTCCAACCCTTAATCTATCTATGTAAACTGGAGGAGGATAATATCGGTGGCGTCAAAGACTTCAAAGGGCATTTAACTCGAAAAAAAAATCCAGAGTATACACGAAACCCGTTTTCGGAAAATAATGCTACAGCTAATGGATCCACCAATAATGAGTCAGGGCCACCGAAATTTATATACACTTTGGAAATAACTTGTCTTAATCCTGCACTAGGATTTAAAAAGCTGAGGGATTGTGCATACTCAATTATACTTACATCTGGAACGCTAAGCCCTATGGATTCTTTTGCGTGTGAGCTTGGAACAAAATTTCCTATAACACTTCAAGCTGGTCACATTATACCACCTACAAATATCTGGGCAGGGGTTGCCAAAGTTGGTCCTGGGAATAGAACGCTACGGCTTACTTTCAATAACCGAAACTGTCCCGAGAACCAAGATGAAATTGGCGAAATGATTTGTAAAGTGTGCTACACAGTTCCAAATGGAATTCTAGTTTTTGTTCCTTCCTACTCATTTATGAATGACTTAAAAAGAAGATGGACCGAATATCCTGTTGAAAATTCTGTGCTCAACAGAATTAAGGAAAGGAAGCACATATTCTTTGAGGAGTCAAAGGACAAACAGGTTTTTAAAATTAACTTGGAAAATTATAAGAGGGAAGTTAAAGGCGGGGCTTCTTGGGACGGGTGCATCCTATTTGCAGTATTTCGAGGAAAAATCAGCGAAGGTATAGATTTCGCTGATGAACAGGCTCGGGCTGTTATCACAGTTGGTATTCCGTACCCTGCCTGCAAGGACCCGGCTGTATATTTTAAAAGAGAGTACAATGACAGTTTAATTAGCCAAAGCCACGGTAATAATAATGGAAGCCAGTTGCTGTCTGGTTGGGAGTGGTACAGAACCCAAGCATTTCGAGCACTGAATCAGAGCTTGGGTCGTTGTATTCGGCACATAAGAGATTGGGGTGCGGTGATAATGATTGACGTTCGCCTAAGCGACACGAGTAGTAGGGACATTCCAGGGTGGATTGAAAATATTCTGAAAACACCTGGCGATTTCAACCAGGTAATAACTGAACTGGAAGTGTTTGTAAGAACTATGAATGCAGCTGAAACTCGTGAGGAGAACGGACGACATGTAAACCAAAATGAAGGTGAACATTATGGTGGACGTCCATCCCTACAAAATGGGAATTAGCTGGTGCACACGAGGAAACTATTAACTCTACTGGGGAAAACTCAGGACAAGAGGACGAGATGCGCCAGTAGGTCCTGCTGAGGCTAATGCAAATTAAAATTGGAAGGGTTTGTCTATGGCTGATGGTTGATATCTCACGGGATAACTTCTAAATACTTGTAAAGTCTAAAATGCAGTTTAGTTATTCTCTCCATGCGATTATGCTTTAAGTCATAAATTTTTAGTTTCAGTTTTTTATTAATTTATAGTTACCAACCACTTTAAACTAATTTTGTTACCATTCCATCGTGTATATAGTACAAATAGGTTTAGCACATTTATAATGTTTGTTGGTTTTAATTTATCGTTATATAATTTATTTTGGTGCACATATGGTTCATAGTTGTACGATTTTGGCATTTGAATTTTAAATCTTAATTATACTGTTGTTTCTTGCTAAATATTGATGTAGAAAATTAAATAATTACATATTTATTTGCTTTGTTCTGACAGGTTTTAGTGTATTACCTAGGTATGTCTAAATAATACATGTAATGTGTAGCTTCATATTTCCATGTAATAAATAAAAATATAATTGTTATATCGTTGTGGCCACCAGTTGGCCAGATTAAAGTAAGCATAAAAATTTAAATACAATAACATTTTAGAATTCCCCAATCAAAAAGCAAGACTTTGCAGACCTATCAAGCTTTCCGGCAATATTTTCAAGCATTTCTAGCTTATAGTAGTGGAGATGCTAAGGCTTGCTAGTTAAACAAAGAAGTCCTATATTGATTTCATCCGCAACCTTATAATCAAAACTAAACATAAATACAGTAAGTAACATAATATAAAATAGGTACATACTATTGTAAAGGGTAATAACTTGTGTGCTTTTACGATATTTGAAAAATCAATTTAATCATAGTCAAAAACTCGGACTTCCCGCTTTCCCTGAGGTTCAGTTCACTACACTAGAGCTTAGCTGTAAACAATTTTTATATGAGTAGCGATAATAAGAAATAATTATATTGACGGAAGCAGTTCAAGCAATTATTAGTAAAACAAACAGCTTTACTCATCCAGCGTAATGTGGCAAGGCTGGAAAAGGGAAACATCGCAAAAATTTCAATTAACGCAGGTGCTCTAATTCCCGCTATGTTCTATTCAACGCAGGGTGCAGGAATGCCTTTTTAGAATCCCCGAAGCTCTCTAATTACAAATTAAGGCATCCTCTTAAAATCGACAAACTTTAATCCGAAAAATGTTCATGATAAGGTTCTGTACATACCTAACAATAGATGGGACTGGCGCAGGGGTCGTACGTCTGCACTAACTAAGGCGCATAATCCTTTAAAACCAGCAATTAATGTAAAATTGCAATTATTAATCATCACTTTTGCCATGCTGGGTAATAAATTTAAGGAAATTTATAGCTCCAGGTGAGAAATTAGTTCCACTGTGCTCTTATTAGCGCAGCTGCGTTCTAAAGGCAGATGAGACATGTATTTAGCAAAGTTTTACGGCATTTAAATAATGACAACAGGTGGATAATTAAACGTTTGATAATGTAGATAAAGTAACAACGCTGTCTTAATGAAATTAAAGCTTACGACAAAAACGAATGTGCCCTGGAATATAAACGTTATTAGTTTAAGATTAGCAATCAGGCAATCGCATAAACTTTCTATCTCTCGACATAACAGCACCAGCTAGACATTCAATTATCCATACGGAAGATGGGGGAACCTTAAACTACTTATTTAGTATGTCCCACACCCATTTCGTGTTTTAAATACCTAATTTAAAATTGACAATCTCAAGTTCTCTTATCCTCGATGGGTATACGAGCTTCGTAAAGTGCTGTACGTGTACACTCTTCAGAGCAAACTGGCTATAGCTACAGAACGTGCTTGGCTTTCTCTATCAAAAGGTGCTCTAAAGGAAAAATGATATCTGAAAATTTAAAACTGTTTGAAATAAACTGCAAAGCAGCTGCAGCCCTTGGCTGCACATCGTATAAATGGGATGCAATTTCCAGACAGATGAAACCTCCCAAAAGTGCAAAGCTCCAGCAACGAGTTCGGGTGCTATGCTACATCCTTATTTCGATGATCTTTGCGTGCACCCTTCAAGTTGGAATTTTCTACATGGACCCCGAAAAAAATAACTCAACACCTCTCTATACAAAACTGGTTTCGGCACTTGTATTGATTGTTTTGATTTCTAACACAAACTACACCAAAGTTTGCCAGAAAAATGAGTCGGAAATTGCATACTTTATTAATAATATCTTTAACTATATGTCTCGATTTGTGGGAATTGCAGGTAAACTTTTCTAAAGTTCTGAATAATGAAAAGTCACCTTATAGCTAATTGCAATTACTTTCCACTGCTCTTCCATTAGATAATTCATCTGGTCGAACGAAGAAAACAATGCTGGACAAGTTGAATCTTTTGATGGCTTATGTATTTTTCTACACTCTCGTCTCATGGGGATTCGTGTTTGCGTTTGGGTTTCACCTGATCAATCCCTGCCAGCCCACACTTCTCGGTTACTGGCTATTGAAGGACTGTCGAGGGATTGCAGAACCAGGCTTACTGAGCACTACCAGTTGGGTACTATTAAAAATTGTACTGTTGGCAATTAACTACTGGATGCTTGCTTTTCCTATGCATGCTACTCTCTTCGGGGTTGTGAACTTTCAAATCCTTACCATCAATACAATTACTGACTTTCTCCGTAAACTAAGTAATACTGCAAGTTTAGCAATCAGCCCTGCTCAGCAGTACGATATTCAGTTGAAGTACAGAACTATTTTTTTGTTAACGAAACTTGTGAATGACATTCAGCAAAGGTCATTCTTAGCCGTTCTCATTACTGCTGGCATTGTTGTTCAGGCAGTTGGACTGACTGGCTTGGTCAAAATTCCAATAACCAAGGACAACTTTTTAATACTTTCTGTATTATTTACTGTTTTGCTTGACGGAATTTTGGTTTCTTGTATCCTGGTTGGTGGATTGGTGCAGATTTACTCTGTGTCCAAAAAGGTACTTTTTCATTTTAAGTCGTGCGTCAGTAAATGTATTGATCCATCTTTAGATCCGAAATCGTATATTAGCAGAAGGTACAAATCCAAGAAAATCATGGAGCGATTCATTAAGTCAAGTCAACTCAATGTAATACGATTTGGATCAGTTAATTTTATTGAGGAGCTCACTCCCCTCAACTGTATAAACTTTGCGAATAGTATTAGTGTGCAATTGCTTCTGGTCAATGGTAACCACTAGATTGTGTTTGTATAATTACGGGCTGTTAGTCTTAAAATAATGGTGAATTTCCTCATCTAACTCCAAAATATTTGTTCGATCTGACAGTTCATAAAATGTAATGATAAATGCGTGTAAATAAACCAAGACAATTTATTCTATTTACCTTGTAAATAAACTCGATTTAATATACAGGGCTATAAAATAACCAGCAGTTTATTGTAATGTAAAAGGAAGACTTGTAATTAAACGCTGTCATGTATAAAATCAGTTAAGCGGAACTTGGAGATGTAAATATTATGTATGTGAGGGTAATAGTTTAAATAAATCACTTTCCATTTGAGAAAACAAGCACGTGAGATATATTTCTGAAAAAAGCCAAGACAAAATAAATTTTATGCTATGCAGATATGTATACAGATGAGCGATAGATGTATTCATAAACCAATCAGAATTACTTAAATGTAGATGGCACTTTTTACCCATTTCCGATAATTTTCAAGGGCATAAAAGATATTAGAAACTGCCTTTTTGTGGTCACAGTCACACCTTAAAACAATCGTAACGTAAAAGTTAAATTGCAAACAATAAGAATGCGGGCATAGGTTCCTACTACTGGGCATTTTGTTGTTTATGTTGTAAATTTTTAGTTTATGATATAAAAATAGAACTTGTTTTATTTAAAGCATCTTAAAACCGTTTTGTCATAAATTTAGATATATCTAATTTACAATCTTGCACCTATGCCTAAAAAGCATTGCTTTAGTAATTCCAGAAAGAATAAATCGGGTAAACCGACGGTTGAGACCTGCTGCGTAAGCAATGTACAATTGTATAATATCTCAAAAGGTAGTTCAGTAGCACACCATCGGACAAAATTGTTTCAAAA
>JAHZND010005023.1:0-10803 GCA_027744115.1 Acrocyrtus sp. NNG-2020 | reverse complement strand
ATTTCTGGGTATTATAGGATGAAAAATGACCATGCTTTTGCTCTCCCGCTTTCTGTCCTCCTTTCCCTACTTAGAGAGAGGTACAAAAACCCGGAAAACTAAAGTATTATATATTAGTTTGGTCAATGCAAAGATGCAACTCAAAATTATTTTTTTTGGGAGTGCTACTTGCAGGTCAGAGGAGGAAAAAGAGAAGAGAAACGACAACAGCAACTTCCCGACATCCGCCAGCAGAGAAATTGTATTTTTTCGAAGTGGGAAAAGTACAGGAATATAAATTTGGCTGTTTCCCCCAGCCTCTCGATTTTTTCCTTTTTTTGGGGGAGACAGGAAAAAGTAGTTTTTGTGTGCTGCTTCCGCACAGGAATCCTGACCAAAGACACTTTCCACAGTCTTTAAATATGAGCGCTCATTTATCTTCTTTTTTCGGTTTTTATTTCCCGATTTAATGCAATTCCGATATGAGCAGTGTGGATATACCTTCCATAAGTGGAGGGAGGGAAGATAGCGTACTTTATGAATCCACATTATATGAGATATGAAAGTCGTTGACCTACATTTTTGCAAACAAATAGAATTTTTTTTATATATTCCTGCTAAGGAGATTTCGAGAGAGCAACATAGCTGATCATTACTCATAAAAAGGATCGAATATGGTTCCTCAAGTGGATATGTGCCCGCTGCTATTTCCCTTTTTTTTGTTTCTTCCCAGCACATCCTCAATAATATAAAAAAAGAGCTGTGCTGGGTTATGAGCAAAATAATTTTTTGTCGTTTGCCAAACTCTACTCCGGATAAGTTCCTCTATGCATGCCCACATGCAATATTTGTCATTTGAAACGATCCTTTCCGTGCTCCTCCTAGTCTCCTAGCAGGAAAAATGGGACGAAGATGAAGAAGGGGAACACACGGAGGGACTATTTTGCATGTAAAGAAATCGTTGACGGAAATCGATGGCAACCAATTAGGGTTCTTTATTGGCGCTGGAGGTGCATGGAGTAAGAGCTGAGAGCTGTGCCTATTTACGGAGCACCCGATCGACTTACTCTTTTCTTGGAATTGTTTTTAGAAGAGGACGATCTCCGATCTCGTTTGTCCTCATCAGCAGAATCAGGATTAAATATTCGAGATACATGACAGTAGAAAAGGGATGCGTGTGCCAAACGCATTTCTGGAGATGCTCTCTCTAAATGAATGAAAAAGGGATGAAATAAAACGCGGAAGCACATCCAAATCCATTTCTAACTTTTAGAGGATTGAATAAGAGAATACCTTGTTTATACAGTGCCATTTTATACGCGTGTGCATTTTTCCACTGTCAGCTTCTCCAAAGTCTTACTTACAATAGAATATCTTCCAGATATAAAAAATAGGAATCCTCTGAACCAGACTGAAGCTGGAAAGTTTAAGCATTCTCCGAATTCTCTCCAAAATATTGATTTGTAGGTACGTAATCAAGTTTCCCTCTTTTATTTTGCTACCTAAATCATGCACAATTTTTATATCTAATTTAGACAAGTGAATTTTTTGCGAGTACGACAATAAAACCGGATTCCAGCATGAGACCGAATCTTGGACGAGTTTCGTGCAGACCTTACCCACTTCGTTCCAGTTTTCTCGTACTCCAGTTCACTCCTTCAACAAAAAAATCGAAGGAGCGTTTTCTCACTCACCGAGAAAATTGATGCAAGTGCTTTGCCTTGCAAACATTTTTTTCTTCTCTTCCATTTTTTATATGTCCTCTCGTAAAACAGCGGAAATAAGCTCTTCCACCAACAGCAGGTACAGTGTAACAGAGTTCATTACAGTGTTACTACCCCGGCAGTCCACTAGTTTACCTCATAAAAGGGAAGTAAAAAAGACAAAAAAAGGATTCCCATAAAGAACTATGTCAAGTGCTACAAGCTCTCACTCTAATAGCAGTAGCACTCGAACTCCCCACGTGATTAAATATTCCCTCAACCTTATTAAAAACGCTGCATCCACCCTGGAACGGAATAAGAGCAGAAAAATTATGTAAATGGAGAGCCCCAATCTAGCACAGGCTGGACTAGATATTGGCCTAGAANTATGTAAATGGAGAGCCCCAATCTAGCACAGGCTGGACTAGATATTGGCCTAGAAAAAGAAATCAGTTCGAGGAGGGGAAGGTGGAAGGAAAAAAATGAATGAATGAAAATAAAGAGCCACATCCACATATCCTCATGACACAAGCTAAAGCTGGATGAATGAATGAAAAAAAATATATATCCTCGGGAATTAGTCTCCCTCCTCTGCAAAGAATCCTTCCTGAGGCATCTTCGAAAAAAAAGCTAAAAGGAGTGATGATGACGCTGCAAAGATGTTAGTGTGCTGGTAAAACGATGTGGTAGAAAAAAGGGAGTACGGTTCAGACCTTATAAAAATGCATTATTAAATGTAAAAAGGATTCTTTTTTTCTCTGTACGCTCAGTTAGAAGGATATGGGAAGAGAATAAGAGAAAAAAATTGGTATGAATGAATGAACGAGTCCCTTTTTGCTTTTTTTCTCTCCCCATAGGAGCGCACCGCAACAGTAGACATCTTAACTGATATCGTTATTGTTTCTTTTCCTTGGATGATGATGACGATGATGATCAAGCTTGATATATGTCTTGTCTAAAAATAGCTCCGGAGAAGATAAAAAGAAAGAATACGCTCGGCACAGCATTCATTCTCCTTTTTTTATAAGAATGAAATACCGACTTCTTTTTTATGGAGGGAAGACTCCCAAAAGTAAAATGTTAAAAGGGGCAATATTGCTAAAGAGTAAAAATAGGACTGTTTCTACATTCTGCGTTGCACTAAAACTTCTCGGTTTTTTGTTTCTCCGTTTCCTATTTCATTTTCTGGCATAATGAAAGTGGAAAGGGAGAAGATATAAAAAAAACTGGAGCACTGTTATAAAAAATACCGAGAGGGAGTAATAGTACGCCAGATATAAACAAAGAACGGTTGACTTAGACCCAGATACGGTATCCCAACCAGTTTTTTCTTATTATTAGTTTTGCTCAGCTCCAGTATCGGATTCTCTTTTTTTCTTTTGCTGGGACCCTTCCAGCTTTATTTAAAATGCATGAAATAAGGCACGTCATAAATAACACCCTTCGTAAGTGCCTACTTCCTCCTTCAAAAATATGGAACGGGTATAACCCCAAGAAAAGACGCTAATGTTGTGGGTACATTACCATCTCATTTCTAATGCACTTGATCCCTCCTCAGCTATATATAGTGGAGTAGAGGGAACGGATAAATATTTTTTAAATGGGGCATCGAATAGGGGCACCAAACGCAGATTTTTAGTTTCCGATACGAGATGAGGTGAAAAGGGCAAAGAACCCTTGGCAAGGTAAGGCGCAAGGTGATCTTCTCTGAGAAAAAGGAGAAGAACGAGTTTTATGAATAGAAAAACGTACAGGATTTTTATCTTTACTAGAGTAAAATAGTAAGAAGAGAGGAGGACGAGTGGGAGTAAGAAAAGGGTCTTTCTTTTAGCTTCTTATAAGTCCATGCTAGTAGCGTCCGTCATAAATAGACTGAGACTGGAAAATCTCTCATAATTCCCTCCCATGCAAAAGAAGCTACAGGTTTCTTTTCTTCTTCGGAATTGGGACGGTGGCTTACGTGCCTAATTTTGGTGAGCTTTACAACTCCACTTCTGGAGAAGGCTTAAGGTAAGGCGCAAGGTGATCTTCTCTGAGAAAAAGGAGAAGAACGAGTTTTATGAATAGAAAAACGTACAGGATTTTTATCTTTACTAGAGTAAAATAGTAAGAAGAGGAGAGGACGAGTGGGAGTAAAAAAAGGGTCTTTCTTTTAGCTTCTTATAAGTCCACGTTAGTAGCGTCCGTCATAAATAGACTGAGACTGGAAAAGCTCTCATAATTCCCTCCCATGCAAAAGAAGCTACAGGTTTCTTTTCTTCTTCGGAATTGGGACGGTGGCTTACGTGCCTAATTTTGGTGAGCTTTACAACTCCACTTCTGGAGAAGGCTTTAGAGCGATGGGCAGTTGTTTGGACAGAGCTACTACTTCCTCAGAAGATATCATATTCTGTGTCGATTCGGGTTCAGGTACCAGAAAAAAAACAGGTGCAGGTGCACGGAGGGTAATCTTCACGGACGGAAGAGGGAAGCTAGAAATAAGGAGTGCTGAATGAATCTCGGAAGATTTTTTCCCATGGATTTTGAGACAGAGCAGGTTTCTTTCCCTGAAGTGTATTGACATGGTTTACTCTTTTCAAGGAAAATATAAAACCACAGAGACCGAGGGGAGACCTTGGATCCCACGATGGAGCTCTACTCGTTTTTAGGTAAATGATGATTAAGAAGCTCGGCAAAAAAATTTATCCAGAGACAAAGAGGAAGCTGAAATCTGGTAAAAAGAAAGGAACAGGTCATATACGGTCGAAAAGAGGATTTTTTTAAGAAGAACGGGCTGGGCAGAGAAGGAGGAGGTGAGGAAGGTGGACGAATGCGTGATTACTTTAAAAAGTATTGATTATCAGGCTGGAAGTTTGTAAGGAAAGGGGAGAGAATTTCCAGCCCAAAACTACTGGACAATTACAAGTGTATGTAAAAATTTTGATTGAGATTAGAGGGTTCCCTAAATTTGTGGGAAGGTTGAAGGTTGTTGGTGTACAAAAAAATTTTTAGGTGGGCTATTTTCTAATCTGCTTCTTGCTTATACTGATCGTAGCTTACTCTAATTACATTTATCATTAGAGGGAGAGGAAGATGAGGAGCAAGCGAAACGGAGAAAATGAGGAGGCTGGGCAGCCTTGCCACGTACCTTGCCTTCAGTGCATTTTCACTTTTTTTCATATTCTTGGAGGTGGAAAAGAGCACGAACCTGATCCGAGAAAAAAATATATTTTGAAATATAGCAAAGTACATCAGATACGTGGTTTTTTAGGGTGAAGCGAAATTAAGTGAATGGAAAGATTCTTAAAAAATAATAATTCTTGCGCCATTACCACTGAAGATGTTCAATCTGGATTGAAAATGGTTGAGAAAATGGTAATCATATTTTCTCGTTCCCATCCTCGATCAAAAAGTCCTGTGGGACGGAAGGGCAGGGTCAGTGTTGGGAAAGGTCAAAATGCAACCTCAAAGAGGGCTCGATATATAAATTTTGATATTTTGATATTTTGGTTTCGCTAAAAAAACAGGGAAGCCTGTCATATCACGAAAGAACAATCTAAAATATCTGTGAGTGGTGGGGAGTGGAAGAGTACTGCAAAGAGAGCAGGTTGCTGTGTGAATCTGGTTACTGGTTGCTGCACTGCTACTAACAAAGCTGGTAGAGGAAGATGCTGAAGCTGACAGATAATTTCCTTTTGCTGTGAGTTGTGCTCTTGCAGTATTGAAAAGGAGGGGACTTACCGAACTGCCCTTTTCTCGTTCTCTAAACCCAAAAGGCTTATCTTTTCTGCTTGAAACCTATAATTTTCTTAAAGCCTTTTTTAAAGGCATGATAATGAAAAAATTGTGAAAAAAAAGTAATTACCGATTTATTCCTCGCACTTACATAAACGCTAGCAGTGGGAAGATGAATGAATATCTTTTACATACTCGTAAAAGCCGAAAAATGTTGTGGGGTCTTGGAGGTGTATATTTATTGTGTACTCGGGAAACAAAAAAAACTGTTGAATTATGCAGTTTTGTACTATACTCGGAGATGTGAAAATCAATAGAGTTAATCCAGAAATGAGTAGGTAGTAGATAGCATACCAGAACTTTTTTTTTTAGCAAAAACACTTTCCATTTCAGTTTTGTTTTGTAGAAATCTTCAACAGTGGGATAGTGGGAAGGGTAGGATTGTGACTTCAAAGAAAAGAATTAATTGGTTTTTTGTACCAAAACCCATTTTTCCAAGAGAAGAATTTCGGTTCCTCCTACCCGAGTAGCTTTGGATAAGAAAGTACTTGAATGATTTAGCCAGCTTGGTACCAGAGAACAAAAACAATCAAAATTTATCTATTCTATTCAAAGTACGCAAATAGCCGGTAAAAATTATTATGGCATCGAAATTCTCATTTTTTCTCACACATTTTTTTCAAAAGCCGTCAAAATGCCCGAATTAATTTGATCCATTTCAGTCAATTTTGTGCCCAGTGCAAAACTAATCCCTTTTTATCCACATTATCCCTCCGGACACGCATAGCAAGTAAACATCTCTTTAACTTACCTTCATTTCAATCACCCATCACCCTTTTACCAAGAAAACATCCTTATCATATCCAAGGATAAAAATGTAAGTGCATCCGTGGAATTTTTTTGCATTATTTTTCTACTCCCAAGCTAAAAATTAAAATGCAACGCACACCTGGATGCTTCCTAAAACACTTCTCCCATTCATGAGCCCAACAAAAAAGCAAAAAATGCAGTAAAGATTCCATAAGAAAAAAAATTCCTCCGCATAATTTCTTTCTACCCTACCACATCCACCAAATATTTATCAATGATGAGCCCCCTCTCAAAAAATGCCTTCTGTCAAGTGAATGAGCCGGAGTGACATTCAAACTTGAAATCTATGAGCATAAGTATGCGCCACGGAGTGCACAGCAAAAACATCCATTCTTGTCCCATAAATTCCCTCTCGGATTTTTTTTCTTTTACCTCCGCAGATACAACCAACAACCATCCCATGTTTATTTACGTGTGTGAAAAAAGCAAAAAAACATTATTGCTATGATTATTATGCCTTATGAATTCCAATTCATTTCTCTCATTCCACATCCTTATACCCTCGCATATAACAATCTCGTCACAAAGCCAAACTTTTTGAGTATTGAAATGAAGAAAAAAATTCCCAATAAAATTCATTTGAATGGGCAAATTTGAAGTGAGCATAAATATATAACAAGCCGCTTCATCCATCCTATCATGACAAGGATCATATCACGGGAGGAAAATAACGCGTATTATTATTGCTCTCTTCTTTTTTCCCTCTGTTTAACTGGAATCTTTTTTTCTTCTTCTTACGTAGGCAAATGAAAAATTGTGAGTTTTTTCGCTCCTCCACTCACAACATATTTTTTTTCTTCTCGTTCATTCCACTTTTTCCTTCTCCAATGATGACTCCTAAGACATGAGCAATAATAATCACAATAAAAAAGAGATTTTCTCCTCTCAAGCAGCGACTACTTTTACATGGCTGAACAGGAATTGAGTATCATTATTATTATTTACCATTACACGCTTGTTTTTGTTCTATGGCATTCCGTAATGTGCTCACTCCTCATTCCCAGCATATTTTTTTACTACTTGCCACTGCCGACAAAAAATGTACGAGGAGAAAGAGCCGCTCACCGCTCCTACTGTTAAAAAAGGAGATTGTTAGATTGTTTAGGTCCTACAAAATAATTTGATGAATGATCTGTATAACGATAATCATCGTCATTGACTTCATTCCTCTGGGTAATCATTTTTTTGTGGAGGTCGTTCTGCATAATAAAAGAGGCTTGCTGTTTCTCGACAGGCAGGTGCCATCCACTGGTCCACTTGAGCTGATGAGGGAAAAGTGAAGGACTTGAACCGTGCCATCATTTTATTGGGAAAATGCTGTAAAAAATTGCTGGTATGATGATAAGTACGTGGGTGATTATAGGGCAGGATGGGAGGGATGCGAATTAACTTTATTGTTTTAATCTAGTTTGTTTTCGGTGTCCACACACCACATCAACCACTCACTATACTCACTACTCACCACAAGATAGTTTTTTTACGAAGGTGAATGTCAAGTACATCAATATCATTCGCATCATTCCGTCAAAAACACGAGAGCTCGTATTATATACTTATTTGCATTCCTGTAAAAGAGATAGTTTTTTTGTATAAAGATATGACTTCATTTTCCATTTTCCATCAAGGATCATCCACTTCATCCAGTGCGAGCACGAGAGCAGGTTAACTACCTCTCGTCCTTATTTTTTATTTTACCTATGTAAATACCGGAATATTTTCCAGAAGTAGAAAATAATTTTTCGCGGGAGTTGGCAGTTGCCAGTTGTGTGCAATAAGAGTGCAACCCACTCCCTCCCAAAAGTCTGGAGGTCGGGTACCTAATAAGGAAAAATCCTTCAGTTTATCCAGCTTCCTTAAGTCACTGCTGTTTCCATCCGGTTGGATGCTAGATGCGAGAAAGGGAATGAAGGCGTAGAAAATCTGTTGCGGAAATATTTACTGTGCAGAGTGCCCCCACTATTTCTCATATGAAATTTTCTGTAGCGCTACACCAAATATTTATTCGTAATTACTATATGGATGATCTGTTTCACACGGGTAGAGAAATTGCCGACAGTGGCACTGTCTCAAGGGCGGCCTTCGTGGTGAATTTCCCAACAAAAGTGGTGCGAAAATGAACTCGTTCCTTATATCGAAAGTGAACTAGCTGACGCACCATTGCAAAATGTGACATTGAACCTACAAATTTCTCAAGTAAATTAACTTTTTCGGTTTGGTGAGTAGCGAGTAGGAATAATTTTTTCAAAAAAGTTTGTTAACCTTCCATATTCCGTGACGTATATTTTCACCTTACTCTTTCTAGTCTGTAAAGTGTACTGCGTAAAACGTTCTATTTTTGAAGTTTCCTATAATACTGGCTATAGCTGGTAAGATGGTGTTTACTCAGAATCGATCACAATCACAGCTCACAATTTTTTTTGTAAAGGAACTGAGCGCTCTGTCCCCTTCTGCTTGTGACACACGCGGAAGTCCTGTTAATTAAATGTGTGCCGTGTATCGCCCCACATTACTACTTGTCCCTCTTCACCGTTTTGTAGAAATAACAGCTCTATAACGTACTCATAACAATTCCCATTTTATTATTGCAATCACCGCTGAGACAGCCGCCATTTGTGAAATGACATTACTGCGTAATACCACTCTCCCTATCCATGGATAATAGGGGTAATGCTCATGCACCAGACAAGTTCACAAACATTTCCCTCTCCCTAATCCCAACCCATTACACCATAAACTCAGAATATGCAGCTTAAAGAAAATGATTTTTTTAGATGTATGCGATCCCAAAACAAGATAATATTTTTTTAAAAGAGGAAATGCTCACACAAACAGAAATTGCTCATATAAGCTACTTTAACTTTTCTTCTTATTCACTTTCCTTCATCTTCCCTCTTTTTACTGTCTAGTTATTATTATTACATAATAAAAAGGAGTTCCGTTTGTGTCATCATTATTTTCACTTGATAAAAATCGCAATTTTTTAAAAAATAAAAAAATACTGTCCCTGTCCACACATCAGATAGGCATTAAGTATAGATGAGTTTTTACTCAGAGATGTCATGTCTTTGTAATGTCTTTACTCTCGTCGTGCACCTTCTTGTTCCCACGATCATCACAAGATGATGATTGCCATCCATTGAGGAGGATACAGAGACGACAACGACAACGATACGTTCAGCTCACTTTCCCATTAAATAAACTTCTTCCGCTCATTTTCTCTTATACTTTTTTTGCTTCTTTGTGTATCCATAATAATAGTATGGGACTGTCACAAGTCATACAATCACGGCCCAATTTAAGAAAGATGTAGTGCTACAGAAGCGAGTCGAGAAAGGAAGGTAAAGTACCATGTAGGATTAGTTATTATTTTTGTTTCTTTGAATGCGAGTGCGTCATATGAGCATTATGACTGAATGAAAGAGAAAAAAATGAATGGGACAGTCGGGACTTGCATGAGTAAAAATTTTTTTGTGTAGCTCTGTTTTCCTTTTGTTGTAGTTCTATTGAGATGATGGAAGGGTTAAAATTTGGTCAACTGATTGTGCAAGTGTCCATACAACCAATGTACAAATTGTGATTGTGATTGGGACTCAATCAAAGTTATTGAAGGTAATCGATCAAGAAAAATTCCATCTGGGAAAGGGGATTTTGTGGTCACACACACAACTCACACAGATATATATTTTGTTGTTCTCTCTGGATAAAAACAATAAAAAAAAGAATGCAATTGTGCTTGCTGGTGGCTGCTGTCTGAGTAAGCAGAGTTCACCAGGCTGCCGATTGCACACTAACTTTCTTATTGATTGATTATGATTGCCAGCGCATAAAACCCTTTCCTATTCTTTCTTGATTAAATTGGAAAAAGAAGGATGGAGACTGTCACATGTCGATTTATAAATCCCGCTTTGTGATGCACAAATTGACTATTGGGAAATGCCACAGCAAAATAGTATTGCTTGCATTTCTTTAATTAATCAGTGGACTAGCTTGCCCCAACTAACTGTTACACAGATGAGTGGTTTAAATCATCGCACATGTTTCGCTCCAACATTTTTATTTTGAATTTTGCAATGCTGCTGACTTTAGCCACATGAGCTAATTATTCACTGGTTCCACATGAAACGTGCTTCTCCTGCCATTTCCCTTTGAAATGTATTTTTTTTTCTCAGGAGGTATCACTCATTTGAAAAGGGATCTGTGTCGAATTTTGTGTGTGTCATTCGTGACGGAATAGCAATTGGAACCCTACGGGAAGAAAATGCTATCCAACAAAGCAGGTAAAGTTCTCCACCCAGCCGAATTGAATTGAAATAAAAAGTACGACTCGCATTGTCAGCCAATGGAAGAAATGGGAGCTTTAGTAATTCACAAAGGTAATGAGGAAGGAGAGTGCATAAGGGCAGAAGATGGAATAATATGGTGTTGCGGGTCTCTCACCCAGCGGCGAGCGGTTTGCGATGGTGTGATCTTGCCCACACCCTTCGATGATTTCTTCTCTGTTTGTAGGATTAAGGAATAAAGATCTCGGCAGGGGTCC
>JAHZND010005022.1:0-15878 GCA_027744115.1 Acrocyrtus sp. NNG-2020 | reverse complement strand
CTACTCAAAAATAAGTAGTAGAAAAGGCAAAGTTGAAAAATCAAATTTTTGAAAAGTATTTTAGTAAGTAAAAGTAAATTTGGTGTAAGTATACTTACACCAAATTGCAAATTGATTTTCATAGCAAGCTGTGGAGGAATGTGCTAAAAGTGTTTTAGCATTAAACTTAAAAGGCGAGTTGTTCTATAGGATTTTGTGACTTTTGCTACTGCGATTGTGAAGGGTTATTTTGATGACATAAATCATGGTTTTCTAATGACTGTGACGTGTGTGACGTGACCATATCTCTTACAGCAATCGTGGAATCTTAGTTGTTGCCCACATTCAAAATGGGCCTGTTTTCTGGAAGACATAATTTCAAGAGATGGGATGTTAATAATTCGTGAGTGACCAATACTTTTGTTATTTTTTAATATTCATAAAACAATTTCAGAGATTTTTAGGTTTACTAAAACGCCCTTGTATACTTTATAAATTCTGAAAGTTAATATAATATTATAGATGCACTGCATTATTATGTTTTGTTTCGCGATATTAAATCAAAATTGAAGTATAAAAGTGCTGAAAACCCTTCTTATTAGATTCTTCCACGGTGTATATAGCACTTCTCATAGTTTACTCAAAGAAGTTTGAAATTCAAAATGGGATTACCAACTTGCTGAAGTCATGCAATTTTAAAATTATGTCGTAGCGGTAGAAAAATACGCGTGTATCTTTTCTTCCAGATTTGGGACGGAGAGAAAGCCCAAATCCACCTCCAGCTACAAGAAATTCCGGCTGCTGGTTTGGAAGAACTATAAGCTTCAGGTGCGTCATAAAATCCAAACTGTCACGGAAATTCTGCTACCCCTTCTATTTACACTAGTATTAGTAGCGGTGAGGAACATTGTTCCTTCGAGGCATGTCACTAGTCCGACCATTTATGGGCCGCTTCTAATAGAGAACTATCCGCCAAATGTAGTCCGTAGGCAATGGTAATTCCGAATGAAATGCATACATAATTTTATGAAGTCTTGTATGAATCGCCAGCCTATGAGTGTAATAATGTTGATGAGTTTCCTGCCATTTTGTATAGCACTGATATCTACTATACTCCTAACAACACTCTTGTCAATAAGATAATGCAAAAAGTCAAGGAGCACTACTTCGACAAATTAGGCTTACGGTATAACTGTAAGTTTTGTCATTTAAATATAGTGCCACTCTAAAAATTATTTGGTTCTTTGAGAAATAATTAATTCTAAGAATGATTCTGCTTTGAATGGAATAGTTACTGCATTTGAGACTGAAAATGAAATGGTGGAGGGGTATAAACTATCCGCCGACAATGTAGACATAGGACAGTCAGCGGACTTTGACGCGGCAACGACAGTTTTAGCTGGTGTCACGTTCGACACCAATTTCACCAACGGGCAGTTCTTTCCAAGGGACATTCACGTACGAATTTCAGTTCATCTCGCCCACACAGTGTAACTCAGTCTTTGCAGCCATGAGCCATCATTAAAATTAATTTATCAATTTTCAGTACAAATTACGGTTTCCTGCAAACCAGCGTACCACATTTGGCTTGATCAGTGAAAGCTTTGGAATAAAACCGGCTTGGTTCACTGAGCTCATCTATCCACTTTTTCAGCTGCTAGGTCCAAGGTCGAAGGGCTCATTAGGAGGAGGCCTTCCAGGTACTAAAACAGACATTTTTGTGATGCTCTCCAATTACATGTGAAAATAATAAGAGTGTGCTATTACATCACAACATCACGTTCAAACTCAAAACTCAACTTCATTACTTTTTTTAGGCTACAGCAAGGAGGGATTCCTCTATCTACAAAATGCAATAGATAGAACGATAACGAGGATGCTTCTGGACCAGGCAGAAATTGTAAGCTATGAAAAGTTGAACATCAAGCTGCAGAGATTTCCGTACGGCCCGTATTACGACGATAAGTACTTGTTTGCGCTGCAAGGCTGGCTCCCACTCATTGTCATGCTTAGCTTTATCTACCCAGTAATAAATATAACAAAGTCTATTGTTTACGAAAAGGAAAAAAGACTGAAGGTTAGTGATATAATTGCTGACAACATTGGCTAATTAATATATGGAGTGGAATTTCCAAACACATTTTTTTTACTCAGGAGTACATGAAAATGATGGGCCTAGATAATTGGATGCACTGGACGGCCTGGTTCACAAAATGTTTTGCCTTCCTAATTATATCTGTATTTCTCATGACTCTTTTGCTGAAGGTAACAACAAGCGCATAAATTAATGAGGATGTTTACAAAAAATGTTCTCACTGTGAAGATTTATCTTTTGTAGTGAAAGCTCTTCTTTTTTATTTCGGTACAGGCAAAAGTTGCACGATCTCAAGACTTAGCTGTCCTCTCTGCGAGTGATGGGACCGTTGTATTCTTTATTTTCACAGTATTCTCATTTCAGATCATTTGCTTTACCTTTTTCGTTTCAAGCCTATTCTCGGATGGTAAGGGATAAAAAATGTTGGGTGCTCCTCGATGCGAAAAAAAATTATGGAACGTTTCACTTTCAGTAACAGATACAAATTGCCAATTTCCTTCCTTTTCTCCCTTTTTTTCCAGCGAATTCAGGGGCCACCGCTGCGGGAATAGCTTGGTTCATGCATTACGTGCCATATGGATTCCTCCAACCTCAGTACAACTTACTTTCCCGATCCACCAAACTGATTTGTTGCCTCTTCAACAATACAGCTGTAGCGTTTGCATGCCAAATTCTGTGCATGTTTGAAGGGACTGGAGCGGGCTGTCAATGGTCCACAATTTTTCAAGCTTCTGGTCCAGATGACAACTTTTCTTTGGGAGACTGCCTACTCATGATGATCCTCAACGGGATCTTATACCTAGTCTTCGCTTTCTACATTGAAGCAATACGTCCAGGAGACTACGGAGTTCCTTTACCTTGGAATTTCCTGTTCACGGTGAGTAAGCATAAAAGATATATGTGAAAACTTTCATGCCGGCATAACCCCAGTTTTCCATACGAGTTCCGTTTTATTATAAAGAACTACGCAATACAGTATCAGACTAGACAGTTAAGGCAAAAATATATAAACGAAAAATTTAGTGGTATTTTTTCTCAAGTTGTTTTTCGACATTTGAGATTTGCATTAGGCAGTTAGGCACAACAAATTGAGAGTAATAACGCAAACTACCACAACAAATTAATATCCTCTTCCACGTGGAAATAAAGCTGCTCGAGGAGTGCTTTACTTCATATGCAAAAGCTTTGCTGGAGGATCTACAGAGTGAGACAAATTTAACTAGATTTTCAGCCTATAATGGCTTTGTTTGATAGTGATGACGAAGACTGTAGACGACAACGAGTTTGCCCTTGACCAATAACCTATATAGTATATAGTCATTTTCTTGCAGCTTGTTTGCACAGAGCACAAGCTACAAGACTGGAATGCAAAGCATGTTGCTAGTGATAGGCTTGTGGACGGTTATATGCAGTCTTCTCTTGTACGTTATGCAACCGATTTCGCTCAAATGCACAATAATTTTCTTATAGACTTTTATAGACTTCCACACAAAGTCGTTGCTATAAGGAGGCACTATTATCATCAGCATCAGGCATCACAAGCAACCCCTTTTTCTCGATGTGCCTTGGCTATTTCAATGTACAATTACCATAAAAATGAAAGCCTTAGCTCGCGAAGAGCCACAGCTATATCAGCTGAAAGCAATTATGACCTGCGTAAAGTAAGAAAAAGCAAAAGGCAAAGCAGACAATTTAGCTTTTAAGGAGTGTAGAGTAAAGTGCAAAAATGTATTGTAGGTATGCAAAAGAATTGGGATGGGAGATAGAAATTTCCCCGCGCTCCTTTTCTGTAGTAATCGTGCGTTTACTTATTCACATTGCTTAAAAATGTCAGAGTTGAAATGGAGAAGATGAAGCTGATGTAATACCGTTTTTGCATGCTGATGACCGATGACCTTTTTAAAAAAAACATACAAAGCTCATAGTTCGCCGCTAATGAATGCATTTATCTTTACATGAAGATCTGTAAAACTTGGGTTTTAAAAAAAGTTTTCTTTGTAAAAAAAATATTTTTTTAATTGGTTTCGTGTAGAAATGGTATTGGGCTGGAGGAACAGTTCACCCTTCGACCTTATACACGGACAATGAGAACTTAGCAGGAAAGAATTCTCTCTTTGAGCCTGAGCCACGCAATGGTAAAGGCCGGTGTTCAGATAAAGGGGCTTTCTAAAACTTACAACAATGGAAAAGTTGCTGTGAAAAATATGAGCTTGAACATGTACGAAGGCCAAACGACAGCGCTGTTGGGGTAAGAAGTAGATTTTTTAAGAACAGTTCCGCTTTTCGTTTTTGCCGTTTCAGGGAACAGGAAATCAAGTTTTAAATAGGTCAAACAGTCAGGCCAGTTAAGAATGTGTGAAAAGAAAATAGTGAACTCTTTTATTTTGCAGACACAATGGTGCTGGTAAAACGACTTTAATGAATGTACTCACAGGATTAACGGAATCTACAGCCGGAACTGCTTACATTAACGACTATGACGTTCGTAAGGCGCGATCTAGCGGAAATATCAGTTTAGGGAGTTGCCCTCAACGTAAGTAATGATTTTCTTTTATACAATCGTGAAACTCTCTTTTTATCTTACGAAATACCTACCTGTCGCCTGAATCTAAAATTGCGACATTGAACTGGTAGCTCCAATGGATTCAATGGAAATGTGATTTTATTTACACAAGAAAAACATGCTTTTGCTTTCCTTTCTCTTTTCTACGGAGCAGACGACGTCCTATTCCATGGACTCACAGTGGAAGAACACATCCGATTCTTCTCCCTGCTCAAAGGATTAGATGAATCATTAGTGGATGCGGAAGTTAATTGTTTAGTTTCAGCCCTTGGACTGGAAAACAAAAGGAACGCTCAAAGTCACACGCTAAGTGGGGGAATGAAGCGAAAGCTCTCTGTGGGAATTGCCTTTTGTGGAGGATCAAAAGTGATGCTTTGCACTTTAAATGATTAAATTTTTCAGAGATAAAATACATATAGGAAATAAGTCTCCATATATAATATAAATCCATATGGAGTTTATTTGAAAAGAAAAGCTACTTTAATTTTTTGCTTCTATATTTTGCCGGTACTTTTTGTCATACTATATAATATAGGTAGTTCTTTTGGATGAGCCGAGCTCAGGTATGGATCCTGGAGCAAGGAGGGCAATTTGGGATTTGATTCAGAATGAGAAAAAGAAGAGAACGATTTTGCTTTCCACTCATTTCATGGAAGAAGTATGCTCATAAATATTTATTGGCAGTTATTTTTATTGAAATGCAAAAAGAAGTGAAACAAGGAGAGGGAAAAGGGATAAAGAGAGGGAAAAGCTCTAATCAGTTCTATTTTCGCCTTTTACTGTCAAGGCTGACTTGCTTGGTGATAGGATTGCCATAATGGCAGCGGGGGAAGTGCAGTGTTGCGGATCTAGTTTATTTTTAAAAAAGAAATACGGTAATGAAATTTGGTTGCGAAAACTTAAAAGATGGCTAATGAATTCTTTTAAAAAAAATTTCCTTCCTTTTCTTTTTCTCTTTCAATAAGGAGGAGGATACCATCTTACCATTGTGAAAGAGCCAAGTTGTGTCGTTGACAAAGTCACTCACGTCCTAAGAAAGACCATTCCTGATGTAGAGATAGATCAAAATGTGGGCGCTGAGCTGAGCTACTCGTTACCAGATGGAAAGTCAGAAATGTTCCCGGCGATGTTTGAGGAGCTGGAAGAACGGAAGGATGAGCTTGGAATTGCTAGTTACGGCTGTGGGTAAATTTTTCAGCGCATGATGCATATGCATAAGTAATCCCGAGCAATATTTAATTTAACTGAAAAATGGTCCTTAATGCCTACTCAACTTTGCTCTCTCTTTTGTCTGCTAATTTTCTTTCATTTTTTGCATCAAAAAATTCCATTTCCACTTTTTTATTTTTCAAGCCTTGTCACAATGGAAGAAATTTTCATACGGTAAGGGATTCCATTCCACATTGAACAAAAAATGCCTATTCTCGTGGAAAAATGAATTTTTTAAGTGCAAATCGCCTTGAGACATGATCTCTTCATTTCAGGGTGGGAAAAGAAGCAGAAGCGAGAGCAGTAGGAACCCATAACGGAACTGTGGAGGTGAGCATGAATGTGGAAAATGAAAAGGTGAAGGAGATGCTTGTAAAACTGGAAGAGGAAGAAAAGAGGAAGCGTGCCACAGGAATCTCATTGAAATTCCAGCAGTTCAAGGCAATGATCGTTAAAAAATGTATTTATGCTGTGAGGAACCGGGTACTTCTTCTTGCTCAGGTAAAATATATAATATAGTGGCAAGTGGCACTTTCACACACAAAATCATCACCATCACCATCTTTATCCTCTTAAAAAATATATCTGGTATTGGATAGGTTAAAATGGCAAAATATTAGAAAAGGGATCTCCTGTCCGTGAGCTCGTTAAACCATGTGATTCACACCAAACACGTAATAAAAATAAAAAATCTTCATTTTTTTGCTATCCAAAAACAGATGGGAATCCCGATTTTGTGCCTGATAATGGTCCTATTAATAATGAATTATCTCCCTGGTTTGTTGGATCCTCCCCCTCACTACTTAACACTTCAGGTATAGCAGAGCCAAATCGATATATCTCCCCCTTTTATTTTATAGAGCATTGAGGGCAGAATACAAAAAAGAGAAAATGGAGTTTCCGGTTGGTTGCTCGTTATACGTATTTTGTTGTTCCTCTACTGCAGAGATACGAGAAACTAGGGAAAACTGTGACTGCTGTGCGATGCCCTGAAGAAAGTGGAGTTTGTAGATCGTACAAGGAGTATGTTGGAGAGAACTTCAACCTTGAACTCATAGATCAAAATCAGACTTTTGTGGATTATGTCCTGGAGAAAGTGAGGGAAAAGCTGCCTTTTCTTTTTGAAGTGTTGCTGAAGGGATCGAGTAGCAAATATAGGCTGAAATTGATATTGTTTGTGCAATGTTCTAGGGCGAGGAAGACCTCGTTCTACTCAATTATAGATACATTGTTGGCTTTGACCAAAGGCCGAGTTCGGGCTCTGATAAGAATTATAATGAGCTGGTGGGATTTTTCAACAATCAGCCCTTTCATTCTCCACCACTCTCAATGAATTTAATTACAAATGCCATTTTGAGGACGAAGAACCACACAATCCAACTAACGAATCATCCATTTCCCTACACGGGACTTGATGCCCTAAAGCAGAGTGGAAGACTGCTCACAGTTGGATTCCAGATTGGATACAATATCGCATTTGGAATGAGTTTTCTGGCTGCCAGCTTCGTTGTCTTCCTAATAAAGGAGAGGGAGTCGAAGTCGAAACTCCTTCAGTTCGTGTCAGGAGTAGAGTTTCCATTGTTTTGGCTGGCGAGCTTTCTAGTCGACTTAGTGAACTTTGTATTACCCTGCTTTGGAATATTGGCGGTGTTGCAAATATCCCAATTAGAGGGCTTTGCCTCACTTCACATGCAAATTAATCTTTTCATTCTGTTGCTCTCCTATGGCCTTGCAATTATTCCGTTCATGTACTTGTGGTCTTTCATGTTCACAATTCCCAGCACGGGATTCACGAGAATGGTCATGTTCAATATATTCACGGGTATGATGATGCAATATGCAGTCGTGAGTACTTCATAAAATATGTTCATCTGTTTTTATGCAATCCCATTAAAATATTTTTTTTATCTTCAAGGCATGGCCACCATGCTTGCTGTGGTGATAATCCAAATTCCAGAGTTACACCTGGGCTACATCTCTGACGAGATGAATAAAATATTTCTCATTTTTCCAAACTACGCCTTGGGAATGGGGATCGTGCAGCTTTCTACAAACTACCAGCTATCTAAACAGTGCCCGAACTACAATCTCGACTTTCTTTGTCCAGCATTTCCTGACTCGTACTGTTGTGCCAAGTGTAAGAGAGAAATCCCGATTATATCTTTCGCCTTCCAGTCTGCCCTTCCCCTCTTAATGAACTAAATCTTTTATGATTTGACGTGAAGAGAAAAAAACGGAGTTTTCATTAAATATTTCTACCTTCTTTCTGCCTATCTTTTTTTAGTGAAGAGCAACTATTTGGACTGGAACCCGTCAGGAGTAGGCAGAAATGTATTTTACCTCCTCATCTCATTTGTGGTTTACTTCGTAGCTCTGTTCATGTACGAAGCAAGACTTTTCACGAGACTGGCTCACGCGTACAAGGGAAATCGAGAAGTTGCCAAAAGTCTCTCGTCGGATGATGAAATTGGAGGTGGCTCTTTTAATTGCTTTCTCCTTTCTATTTACATCCATTTTAATCACAGTTGATATCTGATGTTGACTCTAGCTCTAACATTTAATAAGTAAAAAATAATCTCTGTCAAAACTAATTTATAATTTCATACGTTATTTCCAGATGAAATGGGACTGGAGGATGCTGATGTGCTAGAGGAAAGCAAGAAAATTCGTAGTACCAGCCTCTCCGAGTTGTGCCAATCCAACAACCTTGTTTTACGGTATAAACTAATTTTCCCTGCTTCTTCCAATTTTCCAAAGATATTGAAACAGTCAGGATTGGCTAATTGAACTAAACAAACTTTTTTGTTATTTCGGATACCGCCAGCAACTTGACAAAGTACTACTCCAACTTTCTAGCTGTAGATCGGGTTAACCTTGGCGTTAAGAAAGGGGAATGCTTTGGTACAAAATACTCTATAAAATGCGCATAATAGTATACCTAGTTAAGTAGTTGACATTATTATCCCATCTCATCACGAATCCTTTTTTATTGTTTTTAGGTCTACTGGTTAGTTACTAGAAGCGATTTTTTTGCAAGAGACAAAGATACGGAATACATGAATTTGGAATCGATTCTAATTTCGCAACAAACTTTTATTTTATTTAATAAAGGAAGCGCTAATTGATACTCTCGCAGATGGACTTGCTCAGCGACTTCTTTTCTTCGAGTATATTGACAAATATGTGGGCGCTTACAGGTATTGGAAAAAAATCCTGTCATTAGTATTCCACAGCTTTCCTCTGTTCTCTCATTGAATACAATTTTTTATGTGTGGTGCCATCGGCTTTTATTGCTTTTTTCTGTGAACAAATTTAACCTTAACCTCGTGCATTTTTTATCCAGTGGGGGTAATAAGAGAAAGCTAAGTACGGCCCTTTCTTTGCTCGGAAATCCGCCTATAATTTTCCTAGATGAGCCAACTACGGGTAATTTTTTTTTGATTTTATGTGGTTAATGAGATGCGCTAACATATACTTAATAAAATTAAATTTTTACCCAACATACAACATAGGTATGGATCCGGTGGCGAGGAGACACTTATGGAATACTATTTCCGAAGTTCGTGATTCCGGAACGTCTATTGTTTTGACTTCTCACAGGTACGCAGTTTTATGGCGAACAAATCGACATTGTTAGTGCTAAATTGGACTTCGGTGTGCAAGTGTCTAAATATTTGATTAAATTCTATTCAGTATGGAGGAATGCGAAGCACTCTGTTCACGTCTGGCCATTATGGTGAATGGGAGGTTTAGATGTTTAGGATCTCCACAGCAGCTGAAAAGCAAGTTTGGAGAGGGATACACGCTTATAGCTCAAACTACCCCTGAAGGTCTAGATGCAAACGAACCGTTCACGAGAACAAAACAGGTAAACAACATAAGACAATTTTATTGAAAAAAAAAGTTTCCAGTCACTAGTCTTGGATGATGCAAACAAAAAAGTTTTTTGTTTGAGAACGGAAAATGGAATAAATATAGAAAAAAAACTTGCTATATTATATTTTTGAATGAGATGCAGGAGTTAGGAAGGCGACGAAGTAGTATACGAAGTCTCCGGGGAACGAAGTCGCCAACGCGGTGGGAAACAGAACTTGAAGATCTCTGTACTTTCATTGAAGCGAGGTTTCCAGGTTTGTCAACATGGAATAGGAGTTTATACTGTTTTGTATCGGAATAATTTAATTGCAACAGCGGGGACAAAGGAAAAAGTTAATGTTTTATTCATGCTAACTGAAAGTTATAATTCTTTTCTGTTCTATGTAGGCTGTGTTCTGAAGGACATCCATCCTGGATACGTTCACTATCACATTCCCGCAAACGGCTCAGCATCGTGGAGTGAAATGTTCAAAAAGATGGAGGAAGCTAAGACTCTGTTTAATCTTCAGGCATATTCCGTGGGACAGACGTCTCTTGAGCAAGTGTTCCTCAATTTCACCAAGGCTCAAATTAATGTCGATTCAGATTCAGGACTCCGGCGAAGAACGCGGAATAAGTGGTTTTGATGCTTTTGCTATAAAAAGAACTTCGTAACTTGGAGAATAAATTCAGTTGCGCAATAGTAGCACTTGGGTATCATGGGCAAGGATAATGCACGTGTTCACTTTCCCATAGAAAGAGATGTTCTCATATAGACTGCATGCAAGCGCTATGAAATCTGTCAGCATTATTTAATTAAAACTCAAATTCTGTAATTGTTTTTGTTTGTATTTTTTGCAGTTGTAAAAAATTAAGCGCTAGTGTAAAGTTAAGCCTGCTATTAAAAAACTACACATGCATAGTTTTACACCATCCCGGTTGAATTGAATATGGCAGAGCTTTAGGCGGACCGAAGACGGAGTTCGAAACTCGAAACTGGTGAACATGCATGTAGGTTTGCTTTTCGTTTCACAAATCAGTACGCATTGTTGCTAATGAACCCAATAATGAACATATAGGCAAAATTGCCTAGTTTAAATTATTGTACTTCTGATTCTGACTGAAAAGTATAATAGTAAAGCTGTTATTCTCCGTATAAAAGACGCATTTTGAAAAAAAATCAAAAGAACACGGCTCAACTTAAAATACAAAAATAAGCTAATAAAAGGCGAATTTTATGGAAAATCACGAAAAAGACTTTTCTCTGTACACTTAATAGTTAGTGGAGCTATAATTTTTATCTAATTCACGAAAAACCTATCTTTTTCCCGTTACAATGATTGGAAAAGTGCGCGAGCAACCGCAGGAACACAAGGATGGCTGCCAATTGCCTACCGTGATCCTTCCTTTAGAGCATTACGTTCATCAAGCTCACAAAGGGACTGGCGTGGGGAAAGTGCATCCCCATAAACAAAGACTGTACCGGAGTTTTCGTACTCATGGGTAAACCCTACAATCTACATAAAATAAAAATCAGAGCCAATAAGTCAACAAATTATCGTTAAAATGCAAAATACTTAATACATAGACCTCGCGGATTTCATGACTTCCAAAACTTGGGTTGGGACCCAAGTGTATATAGAGGTTCTACATTCAAAGACTTCCGGGAGAAGAATCTTCCATCTAAAATGAGTACAGTTAATACCAAGTACTACTGCTCAAATCGTCCTCCAGTGGCTCCCCAATCAAGTCTTCGTAAAAGAAGGAATCTATCACGATTTCAAAAAGTAGGTGGAATAATCAGACCGTCCACTGAGGACATAATGGAGGAGCGAATGGCCGGTCGGAAAACTCAGGAGAGGTCAAATGACTGGGGAGAGTTTCTAATTGAACAGTTTGAGGTCCCCTTATACAAAAATTCGTTTTCCCAGCCCGATGAGATTTCAGACGCGAGCTTATCGATGATAGGACTAGGGCCCCCACGAAGTTGCATACCATTAGCAAGGGGTCCCAGCACAAGCGCTCAAGCAAACATTCCATATATCGGAACGGCAGAAGCGGATGATCCAATTCGTGCTCTGGTTGAGCAGACAGGGCATAAGATCCTAGAGCAGAGTCTTCTAGAAGCCACCGAAGACTATGAATTATATGAATTGCGCCGCCGCATGAACAGCGTAATGGAGGCATTCCTGAAGCGCCAGTTGGCGACTGAAAGGTTAATCGAAAGGGAGCAATTTAAGGTGGAGCGAAGAGCGACCGAAAAAATAACAACGGAGAAGAATTTAAGATTTGAAGTAGAGGCTGAAGAACGTCTCAGTGCCACTCTGTTTGCAACCCAGCTTGCCAAGAGAATCGTACATGTCTCCCTTGGCCAGCTTAAGCAATTAAACTTCTTCAAACCTATTGGAAAAGGTATGTTTCGCTAAAAAAAATTGCATCCGCTAGTGCATACCTTCACCCCTCCAAAAATATGTCAATTTTTCTTTTAGAGTTGGATAATTACTTTGAAGAATGGTTCAACCATCAAATGGTCCGCAGTATCTACGTTCCCAGGATGCTCATCGACGGTATGGCCTCACCCTTATTTAACCTCTCTTTTGCATGCTATAAAAATCCTGGAGCACTGGTTTATTCCTTTCCTTAATCTTCTCCTAACAGATATAATAGAGAAAGTTCAAATTGCGATTGAGACGACTGCCGCACTTTCTTCTGCCGATCTACGGGAAGAAGTTTTGGAGTCCCCTCCAAAAACTCCAGACCCTATTACTCCCGCCATTATGCCAGATACAAAGATGTCTAAGAAAAAGTTGCACTTTTCGTATTCTAAAAAGTATAGTCTGGCTGCGATTAGCGAAGATACTAGTCGAAGAAGTAGTGGAAGTAAAAAACAAAGCAGTGGAGTGTAAAAAAGAAAGATTTATACATTATATCAAAATATCAACAATAGATTGCTGAATGGAGGGTAAGCTGTAAATTTCCATCCCATCCCCACACAGCAGAGAAAAGAAAACTATTAACTAAGCTTTGTATTTTTGAGAGGAACTTTTTTACGTAGTACTTATGTATTTGAGTCGTGTAACCGTTTTTAAAAATATATGTAAAACTAGCTACTGGAAACTGTTTCTTAATAAATACAAGTACAGTTATGCATGATACTGATACATGATACTGTATGATTGATTATTGCTATACAAAAAACAAATAATACAATGCAACAATGATTAGTTTATAACTAATGACATGAAAGCTTTATGACGGCAAATGTTTCTAGCATTTATTTAGCTGACTTATCGTTTGTTAGGATTTCGGTGTCGAGTTTATCATTTGCATAGCCACAGCCACGTATTTAATTTAGGACAATTAAGGAATTTTAAAAAAATATTACAAAACAAAAAGACCTCAATTTTTATCTATTCAGCTTTCCATAAAGACACACTACCTACCCACCTTATCATCAAACATTGTCATTACAATGTTTTCTTATCTATAGTTCTTATTTCTTATGTAAATATCTGCTACAAAGTACCTAGAAAGTAGAAACAGATAACACGAAAGCAAACAAAGGCGAAAATAGTCAAGAAAATTGAAACTATAAAGTTAAAAAGGAACCAAAAAACCAGTAGATAATAATCAAATTAGATAGATATGTACTACAGGTGAAATTTTTGCTGCTGAAAAACAAAATGTGAGTTGAAGTGACTGTCACAAGGCGGTTTGCGCTCATACTGCAGCAAACAACGTAAACTAGTAGCATTTCAATCTTTTTGCGTTGTATTTTTAATTGTTTCCTTCATTGTTCATATTCATATGCAAAAACCTTAAGTTGTAATATGCACTTCCATGCATTCTCCATAGCAGAAGAAGAGCAGAACGAACGGATATTGGAATTTAATTTGTTTGACCTTGATCGTTATTAGCCATAGTATTTTTACTATTTTTTTAAAAAAAGATACCACCTGTGCTCTACTATATATAGCACTTTTGTCGGTATTGGAAAGTGAAAAAATTGAAAAATTATTACTTTAAGGGCGACGACTGACGACAATCACAATCTTAAAACAAACAACGGGGAAGGAAGGAAAAGGGACTCGACTTCTTACACGACCACTACTCGACTCTAGACGAGACTGAAAGAATTCGTTGCCGTGTGCGCAAGAACGAGCGTTGTGAAAACTGCATAAATCCACTGGAATTCTGTTGCGGTGAAGAGTGTGTCCAGTGTGTCGTACGTTGCCATTAAAATTTCATAAAAATACACAAACCCGTTTATTACTTTCGGTTGAAAATTAAAAAGTGCGAACTAATTTTGAAGTGCTGACACTAACCTCGAGTTGAAGAAAAGTTAGATACACTTTAGGAAAATTGGATTTTTGTGAGTGTGGTAAATTAGTACAACGAAATAGCAAGTTTGGGTACCTAAAAAAGTTAGTTTCTGAACGGAAGACAGCTGAAAAGTCGAAAGTAGGTAAGCAAAAGCAATAAGTCATCTCATTTATTATGTTAAGATCTAAGGTGTCAAGTTACTCAAGTTTAAATTATTTTGTAATGGTTGTGTTTCAAAATGCGTTATTTTGAAACACAACACAAACTTGAAACTATTTGTTAATTTATTTATCAACTCATTTGTGAATGAGGAATCGAAATTGAATTGGAAAATTGGATTTTTGTGAGTGTGGTAAATTAGTACAACGAAATAGCAAGTTTGGGTACCTAAAAAAGTTAGTTTCTGAACGGAAGACAGAGCTGAAAAGTTGAAAGTAGGTAAGCAAAAGCAATAAGTCATCTCATTTATTATGTTAAGATCTAAGATGTCAAGTTACTCAAGTTTAAATTATTTTTTAATGGTTGTGTTTCAAAATGTCTTATTTTGAAACACAACACAAACTTGAAACTATTTGTTAATTTATTTATCAACTCATTTGTGAATGAGGAATCGAAATTGAATGATCTCGGAACAGGAAGATAAAACATGAAATGAGTACTTGCTAGGTAAAAATATGTATTGGACTTTTTAACAAGTTAATTTAATCATGGTATTGCATCTGACTTTTGTAGAGAGTAAAAATGGAGAACGAAGAAAATTGCTTTATCAATGCACAGACTGTCGAAGACCATATTTCAATTTCAGCCAGAGAGGGTCCTGTTTATGAGTATGTATATCCGGCGAATGACAAGGAGGGCGACAAACAGGAGGAAGTAAATGTGGAAATACAACCGGATGTTGTGGAAAATGACGTTAATAAGCAAGACAGATTCAACTTTATTACCTTTCCGGGAATTAACGTAGAAGGTGAAGACGTTAGCGTTACGTCTAGTCGTAAAGGAAAATTACGACTTGTTTTGGAGATGAACATTGGAACGAAATCGACGGGAACCCTTGCGGAAGGCCTTGTAACACCTGAGCCGGACACTCCTAATAATGCAATTACTGAGCAGAAAGAGGTGTGATATTGAGATGAAATGAATTTATTACGGTTGAAATTGAATATTATTAATCGATGCTACAACTTTTTTCAGTCTCAGCCTCAGCTACTTGGCTTATCATTAGTAAAATTAAATTAATTGTTTGTAATGATTTTACTTTCAGCCTGTAAATGTAATTGTGGATTATCCTGATGATATGACGATTACACTAAATGCAACAGTGCAAAAGTTAGATGACCCTGAAACCAAGAGTCACTCTCAATCTGTAGATGTCCTCGATGAAAGCATAGAGAGGGGTTGGGCTGACCACGGCAAGAAGACTAAAGTGAATGTACCCACACCAAAAGGGAGAAAGGTTTAAATAATTTTAAACCTTAAACTCATTTAGTATAATAAATCATTGCTAGTAGCGTTTATGCAAATTCTGCCGTCTTTGCCTGTAGCATTAATTTCCTTGTGATTTTTAATATTATAGATTCTAAATTCCACGTTTGTGAAACCACCACTTAGCTCCACTCTTCTTTACCCCGTTCTTGAAGTAACTGAGATTGAACTTGCAGAAAACGACAAGAAAACACTAGATACGAGTTTTACAGGTGATACATCAGTCAAGTCAACTTGGGGATCAGCGTCAGCCAACAGCAGCATCTACAAAACTGTTTTGACTGATAATGAGGTTAGTTGCAGAGTTATTCTTGTTCGAATAGAGAAAGTTTCCAAACGCTATTGCCCGTCGGTCAGGGTTAAGTATCG
>JAHZND010005021.1:0-17667 GCA_027744115.1 Acrocyrtus sp. NNG-2020 | reverse complement strand
CTAAACAATTACAGTGAAGTAATATATGACGTAAAGAAAGATGTTAAAGCGTAATGATTTTTTCGCATCCTAACCTAATGAATCGATGATAAATGAGTACAAAATGAAGTGAGTCATGAAAAATAAAAACATATCTTTGCGGCAGTGGCAGTAGTAATAATACTGCGGATTCCTCAGTAAGGAAGCTAGTTTTAGGACTGACTATAAACTATTTGACAATCTGTCGTTAGAAAGGTGAAAACTCAAATCAACCTCATCGCTATTTTACGTATTTAGGTATTATTGGTATACGTGTATGCCTACAATAATATTCTTCATTGGTAGATTTAGAATGTTTGTAATGCAAAATGCAATATACTTGAAGTGAATAAATTACAGAACAAATTATTTTTACATTTTATTTATTTTATTAATATAATTGAACCGCATAATGAAACATTTTTACAAATTAATCAATGGACTTACGTAGGTAAATACATATTTATGTATCGTAAACAAATCTTCGAATAAAGTACTATAGGAGTTTTTTGCTCGTAATAGGCTACTTACTTACCAGTTTGTACAATTTCTTTACGTATTCGTATTAGTAAACGTAAACACTAAAGCATACGTACAGTACAACTAAGGAATCTTCTTAAATCTATAAATTTTCACTGGTGAATTTGAACTTAATATCAATTTCTAGGATTTAACAAAAAAAATACTCTCTCATACTACTAAGAAACATTAAAGATTATGAGAAATTTCATCGACTAAAGTTTCTGCTTTGGGTGGTTCGTTCATCCTTTTCCTTTCACGTCATTTAAACCCGGATTTAGATCTACAAAAAGGACAAAAAGCAGAAAAGTATCAACTAATTATCTATAATGCGGCTGTATTTTTTTAATCCTGCAATGTATTATGTAAGTAAAATATTCTAATCGTTGCCAATAATCGGTCATACATTTCATTTTCCTGGCTCATTTTCGTTTCGATCGTTCTCTTGATCATTTCCATTCTTGTTCCCTTGTTCGTTCACACTCTCCTCCAGTTCATCTTTTAATTCCGCAGTATGGCGGGCTGGATAATTTCCACCTTCTTGAGACATCCCGCTGGACAAAGCCGGTGGATTGGCCCGGTTTACAAGACGACCGGTGTCAGCAGCAATCCTTGGAGATCCTAACAACCCTCCTGGGACGACGCTAAAATCCAAAAATATAAATCAATGGTTTAATTACATAATCATACCCGTCACTTATCCTTAATATCAATCGCAATCACAAAATACAATGGAACATATGTATTAGTGACCACTTTCAGTCACACCAGTTCTTATTCCATTTCCCTTGCTTATTAATGACACTATTCACAAATTTAAATTATGACAACTTTGAAATAGATCTAACCCTCTTGTCTGCTGATCCGAGAGTGCTCCAAAGTCATTCGTAGCTGGACTTCTGGCCGGACTTCTGGCGGTGTTGGGACGTGATCCTCTCATCGGAAAATAATTTCCACTCAAGTTCCCCACTTGGGTAGGTAGATTAAGATTCAATGTGCCACCAGCGTGAAATATATTCACAATGGGATTAAATGGAGCATCTTGTGATCCTGCTCCTTGTGAGGTTTGCGACATCCTTCCATGGCAGGCGGAACAATCGGACCAACCGCAAGTACTTGGCACTCCATGACAGGCGGAACAACCGGACCAACCGCAAGAACTTGAAAAAGAGCTCCAAGTAGAACTCGGAGTCGAACGCATAGAGCGCTCACTTCTCGGTGACTCTGACCCCGAAGATGCATCCCCAAACGAAACCTTCCACTGGCACACTGTACAACGACAATCTTCCGGTCTCATATGACTCATTGTTAATTGCAAATAATAAGATATTAACAAGATGAAAGTAGAACTGTTAGTTAACTTAACACTTTAAAAAATTTCTAAATTTCGAAAAAAAAACTTTAAATAACTGAACTGGAGACTTTGTGAGAAATTTGCCCACTTCCGTCTTCTTCCAACTTTAAATTAGGAATGAGGAGATAACCCGTGGGACCACCCAATATTTATACTCTTCCACAGAAAGAAGTCTTCAAGTGGCCATCGTTATCCTAACCAACCAGATACAAATCCAAGAACCTGTATCTAGTTTAGCTCACAACGACATATAAGCAGTTATCCCCTCTCCTCCTTCTTTTCTCTGTCCTTTTCATCATTTGCAAGCAGTGTGATTGGCCAGTCCTTTCTTCCTCAAATTCAAATTCAAATCGAAATCGTTTTCCAAAGAAAGATGCTTCTTATCTCCGTATGCAAATCCGTGTTTCTTATCTTATCATCCCATCATTTTTGCCTCACTTATCCTCACCCTCGCCATATATCACACAACACAAGTAAAAGAGTACATCCTGTCCTGCCTATCCCCCTTCCCTTCCATTGATCGATCCACTCGATACTCGATCCAGGTAAGAAGGGGACAGAGGGGGATTAAATGCTGGATATATGTATTGGATTATTGGACGAAAGTTAAAAAGGAAATGAGCTACCTAGCTGGGAAATTCCGTAGTGAGCATTATGATAAGAAAATATTCGTTTTTAAACGTTTGAAAAGAAACGTTTCCGTTCAAACTTTGACTTTAACTTTAATCATTAATAGCATAGTAAAGAATATTAGACCCTCCACCTCCACTCTGCTAGCTGCACTCCTCAGCTTTTTAATGCCTAAACTAAACTCGAAAGTAATGAAATATGATGGTACTTGATGAAACTTAATGGGACGATATAATTTATTTTGGAGTTGATGGCTGATGGAATCTTAGGAATGAAGCGAGTGAGTAGCGGAACGAAGGTTTTTTAAGAATTTAATTTGCAGAAGATAAGTAAGGAATAATGCTGTTTAAGTAAATGCATTGGCTGACATGATAAATGAATGAATAATTGCAATTGCCAGCTTTAATTTTAACGATTCTGCGTACCGTACAATTAAGTATAAAATAGTTTAGCTACTTGTATTGTTATTTTTACTAGTGCTGGAAGGTGTAGGCGGGGTTATAACCACACTCATTTCTGTCGCTGGACCCTCAACGTCGTCAACGTTAATTTTTATGGGAGAGTCCATTTTCCCATTAGTTTTTGGAGCTTTTCCCTTTTCTTGTATAAATTCTGGAATGTCTCTTTCATCCTTTATAACTGGGGGCTCTGCTAGCCCTGCAATTTTGAAGTTTTTTATCCAATTGTCGCCGCAATTAAGAAAGCCCAATGTCTTTCCATCTTTCTTCATTCCTTTCTGCATTGATACCAGTGTAGTGGCCCCGGTATAGTCACTGGATATCCATTTTGCAAAGTCAATGATGAGAACTGAGCACTCTCGGTTCTTTAATGAGATTTTTTGAATTGTTGTTGAGATGTGGTCCACTGATGGGAAATTGAGCCCGTTTGCAGGTGTTATTAGAATGTATTCGGTGTCGGTCGTAGGGTCTACTTTTCTTTCGCAGTTGATTTCAGGTCGGAGATTTTTCAGAAGAAGTGCGGCCAGACTGATACCAACCCCGACTAAAATACCATATTCCATTCCTAGCAATAATGAGCTTATGAAGGTAATTATGTTGCAGAGCGCATCAATTTCTGAAAGAAATGAGAGAAATTAATGAGCATACCTTATGCGTTCCGTAGTATTAGATTAATTAGTTTTTGTAATGGTAAACTCACTGGAAATCCGGAACATGGGCACTATAGACTCATAGTCTATCATGAAAAATACAGCGGCAATAATTACAGCTGCCAGACTGCTCTTGGGAATCCAGTAAAAACTGGATGTGAGAAAATTTAGCGAAAGGAGTACTAAAATTCCAGTGTAGAGTCCACCCAGCTGGTGTTCTGACTCCGCTGGCTTCATTCACAGCAGATCTGGAAAATGCTGCAGAGTTAGGGATGGCGCTAAAGAAACTTCCAATAATGTTCACAACTCCAAGTGCAAACATTTCTTGGGTGGCATCAATCGCCTGTCCATTTCCAAAAGCTTTTCCAATAGAGACTACTTGGAGGACTGAAATTAAAGCGATTACAAGAGGACCTGTGCTTAGCTCTTTCCAGGTTCCTCCAAAACTATACTTTTCCATTGATTTTTCTAAACTTCCATTGTCCATGATGTGGGGCCTGTGACTCATTGCAAACTCGGGAGCTCTAACTGCTGGAAATCCACCCTCGACTTCTCCAACAAGTTTAAATGGTGGCGTTTTCCAGAGATACGCTGCTAGTGCAGTAGCCAAAATGACGATGACGTTGCGAGATAGGGATGACAGCCAAACAGCAGTTTTCAATCGCTTATTTTTTACTTTCAAGTCTTTCATTTTCTAAATTAAGAAATCATTTTTTGCAAAGCTGCTGAATTTTAATTGAACTGAATATTTTTTTGAATGTATTTTTACCCGCATCAGTAATAAAACGATTATGCTCCCGAATCCCAGCACTGCGTCCCCAGCTTTTGTTGTTTTAATATTGTTGAAAATGGCCTTCCAATATGTAATAAAGTCCTCACCCTTGTCACCCGAAAGACCTAGCAGGCTACTAACCTGCGATGATAAGATGGTCAAAGCTGCACCAGATGTAAAGCCCACCGTGACGGGTTCTGAAAAGAACCGGAAATGGTAAATATATTTTGACTCCATCATCTTTCTGTATGAAAAATTCCTCGGATGAAATGTATTGAAAATTTTACCACTGATGAATGAGACTATCCAACCAAGCTGAAGCACCGCCATTATCAACTCAAACAGGCCAGAATAGAAGGAGGCTAAAATGACGCATTCTGGATAGCTTTCTCCGCAAGTTTGATAAGTGAGGAGGCCCATAATTGCTGTCGGGCCCAAGGATGCCTGACGGCACGTGCCAAGAAAGACATAGATGAGTGCTCCAAAGTAGGAAGAATACAGGCCATATTCGGGTGAGAGCCCCGCTATAGCAGCATAGCCCAGACTCTGTGGTACCAGGGTAAGCCCCACTGTGACACCTGCTATCAGGTCCCCAATAGCATCTCTTTTACTGTACCGAGGCAGCCAGGTTGTAATTGGGATTCGTTTTAAAACTGACTTTATAACTTGCTTTCTCGTCGGTACCCATGATCTCTTTTCATCGCCCGCAGCGGATTCTATAAAGTCAAAAATTAGATTTTTTAAAAAAAATTGCTCACCACTGCACCGACAAAAAATATTATTACAGTAAAGATATATTATTAATATAGGTAGTTAATTACGTTCATTAAGAGAAAAGCTGCTTTTTTCCCATTTTGCACAAGTTTCATTAAGTTTTAGATGATTCAATGTGTCTATCATTAATTTTTTTCAAAAACATTGGAATGAGGCTACACCTAATCTCATTAGAGCTCAAATAAAGTCAATTGAGCTAACGAAGTGTACGCAATTTTAATTCAATTTCACCTTTACACATTCAATGTCAATCACAGTATTCATGTGACATGGAATATTTTATGACACAGTTACTGATGATGATTATACTACAACCACATGTCCCTTCAGGAGGAGACGCGACATCCGATAAGATATTGTCAACTCACACACACATTCAAGCCGTTGTTTACACGTTAACTGTACTGTTAATTGCCACTTCTGAACAATTAATCCACTGTTAGTTTGGATATTTGTTAGCTGGAACGATGTTCCAGTTTTACTCTAATATGTAGATACTTAACTCTTGTCTAGTTGTCTCAGGTTGCCTCATTCTCATAGCCGAACTGTCCATATACCTTCTCAAAACTAACAACAACAGTAACCAGCAACTATTCTTTCTCGTGGAATTAGGTAGTCGCGTTGAAAAATTGTGATCTCTGACATTACCTAACCACAACAGAATCATTCGTTACCTCAAAGTCAGTGAAAATGAAATTTCAATGCGGCAATTCCATTAGATTATTTCATTGTACTAAAGTGGTTCTACTCCATGCAGCTTACGATTGAAATCTTTTCAGTAAAATGACTTGGTCATGGTCATGGTCATCCTAACATGACCAGAAAGTGGTATTATCTCTGTGATGTCAATAGAATTCGCGAAACAAGTCACCTGGACCAGAACACTTTGAAAAAAACTACAAGGTCATTATGCCTCTTCGTTACTGCGGTTTTGTATGAGCAGCTCATTACCGTCAGTTTTCACATTTAGAGTTGACGAATGAGGAATGAGCATTCCGCGGCTTTTATATTAGATGAATCTATAAAAACTAGATTATTTGATTGAGCTAACTTCTATTCTCGCAGTGAAAAAGCTGCCCTCCGGCAAATTCAGTCTGTCTTGATGAGCTCTCTTTATGAAAGAAGGAAGTTTAGTCACGCTGCTCGCCAGTTAAATACGGTCGAAAAGTGGTTTGCACTTTTGCGCATCCGCAATTTTAGGCAAATAATGTCATTCTCTGGTGAAGCGAGTACAATTACCTCATCAAACCAGATTGACTGAATTTTCATTCAGTGTTAAGAAAACATCGTCAAACCAAAAACATTAACATGACAGAGAACAATGATGAAATAGTATAATAACATCTGCATTTCTCGGTTGAATACAAAAGTCAAAAAAAATGCTCGATAAGTGGCCACTCCACTGTTTACCTGCGTATGCACAATGCGCAAAAATCATGTCCTACGGTAATACCTAGCAAACCTAATCGTAATTGGTAATTGAAGCCAATCATCTCGGCCTTTTCACACTTAAATCAAATTGACAATTGACATTGTTTGGTATAGGATTAATATTTAAAAGTGATTTAGGCATCAGATTAGAAAATCATGTAAAGAGTTCTTCGAATTATTCCATTAAAAACAAAATCAAAAGCAGAAGCTTATCGCTATTACCACGTACATTTACTTGCGGGGGAGTGCGAGTGTGTATCCATATAGTAGGTATTTAATTTCAAGGATTCGTGGTTGCATCCGAACGAATCCAGTTTACGATTGTTTTGTTTGGTCAAATTTCAACAGCAGCTTGCGCGATGCTTTTATTTTACGCAAATAAATGACAAGATTCTTTCTACGTGATCTTTGTTTAAAGCGAATTAAATGAAGTCACGTCACAATGATCCAAAAACTCAGTTTGATACCAAGAAGAAACAAAAATCACTTGGGTTTGGAGTGTTTACTTCGCTTATTGTGCAATTCTATCAGGTGCTCAGCTTTTTATGTGTGGGTATGGAAAGATAGGTTTCTAATAAGTGCATTATGATGATTGATGACCAACGTCATATTTAAAATACTTTGCTGTCTCTGCTTCTGCAATATTTAAAAATTGTTTTAAAGAATGGAAAATGCAACTGTTAATTCCTGGGGCGTAGTGGTTAATTTGCTAATGGGAGATTTGCTTGGGTCGTGAAAACGGGGCTGGAGATGATAGGTTAAATAAAATAAATAAACCGAATAAATGATTATTTTATGACTTTGACTTCATTTAAAGCTTCCTTTGGCTGCACGTACATACAAATGTAAATAAAATACAATACATAAAAATAAAATACAAATGTTAATGTTTATTTATCTTGATAACATTCTTCCATATTTTTCGGAAATTAAAATATGAACTCGCGTTTTACAACGAACACTTTTTTCCGCATTTTTGATTTTACCTTGCTTCATTTTGCATATAATTTTTCAATCAATATGCCTCCAATTTTCATACTACTAATTGCGGCACAGTTTTACTTCCTTGGGCTTGTGACGGCTCGTGGATACAATGAGAGCTGTAGCCCTGAACCCACGGACGAATGTGACATTTTCAAAGGTTTTAGCTGTCACCCTGACTTACTTAGGTGCAGGTGCATCAACGAAACTCAAATGCAGTACAAAGAAGTGAGGAAGGAAGGAAAGCCGTCAAGGAAAGAATTTCCTGAAATCTTGTAGAGGCAGCTGTCTACCTTAGTGAAGGCTCTAGACATTATTTATCCTGCTTCATGGGTTTAGAATGTGTGCCTAGCAGTAATAATCTCTACTTTGGCATTTGTGCTCAAAAGAAATGAACTTGCGTAAATATCTATGACATAATTGCCTTGATGGTGTGAAGTGTCAAAGTAACGTCTTTTGGGAGATGCATTCATGGCAGGATAAAGGAAGCAATAAAATTCAAATACGAAAACTATAATGGATTTGCGATTTCAATTTCATGCAATTTTCCGACACTATATTTCACCGTTATCTCATATTATGCATTTTTATCCTTTAAAAATTATTGACTTTTCATGGCCATATTATTACTAATAATTGTTCTCATAAACAATTATACCATTAGGTATAAAATGCGAACAATTTTGAAGGTTGGAATGTCATACGAGCATTATCATTGCTCGATAATGTTGTAAATTTTTATATTAGCTACATAGGTATGCGCTAACTTTTTACGAACAGAGTGTTTGCTGGCATACAACTGCATGCGCTTTAATGCACGTCAGCATAACCTTCGTAAACTCATAAAAATATTTCGGAGAAATAATATTCTTCTCGAAACAAGTTGAATGTAGATACGTGCACATGTAGAAAAGCGTTTTGCGTTTCTTATCTTCAAGCTCAGTTTGTCCTAGTACTGCCACTAAATACGCAATCAGTTGAATCAGTTTTCGTAATGGCGAAGTTTCGCATTGTCAAAAAGTTAATTTCTAAATTGTACTTTTTCGTACACTGAGCTGCCTAACTTCACCATGTAAATCACAGCAGAACCATATTGTACCACTCTTTTATGGTGCGGTGGGGCGTTCCTAAATATTTCTGCAATAATACGTAGTTAATATCTATGCATTAGGAGCGCACCTTTCCCAAAGAAGAGGAGCATATTCCCTCCTCTCCTAACTCTCTCTCACTTTCTTAAGGAGCGATTTTTCCACATGAGAGTTAGTGGTTACCGTACACCATATAATGATTAACAAGTGTCACATTACATTGCTTGTACGTACACGACGTTTTTTCATAGGAAATGGAAGCCACAGTGTTTCAAGGGATGAATGCAGACTGAGACTCAATTTCGATATATTAATTTAATTGCAAACACCATTGACTTAGTTTCCACATTGACTTTATCATATTCCCTCGCATTATTCCTATCTTCCACTTGCTTGCTTTTCGCGTTGTCTTCCTTTTTAGCTAATAGCAGTTTTATACTACATACATATAGTGCTGCTACTGAACACAAAGTTACAATTAAATTATTAAAATCTTGCGTGTAGTAGTAACGAATTGTTTAGACAAAAAAGTGCCTAAATTATTGCAGCTAAAAAGTAGTTTTTCCCTAGAAAACCTATTCACAAACTTTAACATTGTTAACTGCTAAAATAATTTCACTTCCGTCTAAAAGGGTTTACTTTAATTTAATTTAAAGGCTAAGATAAAAACTTTTCTTAAAAACTAGTTTTGGTATAAATTGAATATAATGGTTTCTAGCAAGCACGAAACTTTACAATTAGTGCGCCAATTGGCTAGAGAGAAGGCGTCTGAACATGCTGAATTAAAGGCAGCTTTGATATCCAATACCGAGAAAATTAATAAAATGGAGCAGACTTTAATTTTGATGGCAGAAGAGAATCGTAAAATGCATAGTGCCTTGCTAAACTTTATTTCAACTATGTCAGCTACTATTACGCATGAAGAGGGCTCCTGTGGGGCAGAAATTCAAGGTACTAGTAGCTCCATGCAGATTGCAGCAAGAGACTTTGTTTCGAGTATGGATAGACAAGAAGCATCTACTTCTGTAAGTTGAAGTTGCTATTTTTTTACTAGGCCATCTAAATTAAAACTGTAATTTGTTCGTAGTGATCCCCCGTTACATAATTTTAAAATTATGTTTTCAGGTAAATGTGAGCAACCACGCCAGGAATGAAGTTTCTTCAGAACAATTGAATGCACAAGAGCAAAGACATCTGCATCAACGGTCTCGCTCAGGACAGTCCACAAGTAGTGATGAGAATCACTCCCAATATCGTAATGAGAATGAGCTGGTAACCATGCATGCCAGCGGTCAAGCCAAGACCAGATCACAGGCAATGGAAAAGCAGCGGGCTTTAGGAGTGAATAATGGCCAACTACATTACAGAATTACAAAGGTGGTTTCTTCCCCAGTCGAGTCAACTTCTAGAATCCGCCGTAGCCCAAGAGCTCATGTTATTGAAGCTAGAGCTTCTACTTCAAGAGCGCATTCATTAAGGAGTCCCGGAATGTCTTCTCCTTGCAACCATGGGCTGAAGGAAAAACTGGGCGTTAGAGGGAGAAGGGAATTTCTCTGCCATTGTGGGATTATTTTTCCCACCTTTCAACAGCTAAAATATCATTTCTTAAAGAAAACACAAGGGCTAAGACATACTTGTCCATTCACAGATTGTCGTAAGCAGTTTCTAGACAGCTCAGGGCTGCTTCGGCACTCAAGGGAAAAACATGAACATCCGGTCTTTTCATGCAATTTGTGCTACAGCCAGTTTTTTAGGAAGGAGGAAAAGGAGCAACATTTGGAAGTGGACGAGTAAGATAACATATACTTAAATACAAATTTTTAAAATTGCAAATTCATTCTGCCATTGTAATTTAACTTTTTAATGACTTAATAGCATATTTTTATTTATGGGTAGAACATGCAGTGCGAAAATTAGAGCTCGACGACAACACAAGCAGTCAATGTTTACACCTTTGCGGGAGGGGAACTCAGGAAGCCCATCTATTCGCATTCCAAACGATGACAACATGGATTATTACAATTATTAGATCGTTACTATTCTATATTAGCTTTTGCGATATGATTGGATCTAGACCTATTAGTGTAGGCATGTAGGTAATATAGTAATAATGAACATGAACGTTACTAAATAAAAGTAACCGTCATAAATGTTTAGAGTAAAATTATGGATAATCATTAGATTTAGTTAGCGTAGATCGTTTTGTTTCCTTTATGTAACTGATATTTATATTTCTAAGTGTGAAATGCTTTACTAGATATGTATAAATTTGTTTTTAGTATAGCCAGTTTAATCATCAAATTATTTTCTTTATATTCTTTACTTTCATTATTTTTACAATTATATATTATCTTATTCAATAAATTATATACTATTGTCTTGTATGGTAGTATCTATTGTAATTGTGAAGAAGGCTACCACGAGAAAGAGATCATAAATAAATATTATTACTATTTGAGGTATTTTAATTAACCGTGATTGTAATAGGTGTGTTCAGTATTGACGCTCTAGGTCTCATTATGACACTGAATTTCTTTGGCGCACGAAAGAATCCATTATCCGAGTCTAAAATATCTGGGACTTCATAATCTGGATCGGGAATCGCAGTAAATCTTTGAAATATGCTTGTTATAAATATGAACATTATATCATTGGCAAGCGATCGGCCAGGACACTCGCGCTTTCCAGTTGAAAAAGCCAAGGTCTCATGAAAGCGATAGATGGTAGCGCTATCACCATCTTTCTCTAAAAATCTATCTGGGTTAAAGTTTTCGGGGTCTCCCCAAACATGAGCATCCATATGGATTGCATAGAGATTTGCCCAAATCCAAGTTCCCTGCGGGATGAAATAGTCGTGAAAACAGGAGTCTGACAATGAGGAATGAAAAATTCCAAGTGGCACCACAGACGAAACTCGGAGCGTTTCCAGAATCACTGCTTCGGTGTATGGCATTCTACAAGTAACAAAGCTGCTGTTTAACAGGGATCGCTATCCTATTTATTTGCACACTGTTAATTAGTTTCTTATTGGCAGGAGTTTTACTTGAGCCTGTCGTATAAAGTTGGTAGTCTGGTGGGTCCAATCCTTGTGTCAATTTCCTTCTGCAGCTTTTTTTGAACGTCGGGATGCGTCATTAGGAACAAAATGGCCCATGTCAGGGAAATCGAAGTAGTATCCGCTCCTCTAATATTTAAAAAAAATATTACAATTTCTCAATCGTAATTTGTATATCGAATTTAATTTGTAATAATAAAACATAAAATACGAACCCTTGAAATAGATCAGCCACCACAGCCTGTAAGTTTGTCTCTGAAAATCACATTATTAATTCATCACTTCTGAAAGTTGCAACTTCCAAAATTACGCTTGCTGATATTTTGCTTTTACCTCCGTTCTCCTCATAAAAGCTGGAGGATGGGTCCTCGGTTTCTCTTATTTCTCTTAAATAGGAATCTATAAAATCACTACCAGAAGCAGCCATCTCATGAATTTCATCTAAATGCACAGTTTTATAAGGCGATTTATCTTTTTACCTTGGCTCATCGTCATCATCTTCAAAAAATATGCCACGACGTTTGTCAATAGTTTCTCGAAGGAATCCAACCATTCTATTAACAACTTCTCGAAATTTTTTGTAGCCGGATACCCTAGGAATGGTGTGCCTTACCCATGGTGCAACAACAAGAAATGGGTGTTTTGTGATGGTGGCGGCTCCCCTATATTGCAAAAGTGGAGCTCTCAAATCATATACCATGCGCATGCTATTTTTGGGGAGTTTAGCAAATTAATTTAATTTACTCCTGTAATGAGTCCCAAATTGCCGTAAATTTCTCATCCTCTTGGGAATATCGCTGTCCACTTATTAAAGTCCAAAGCACGCTCAGCAAAGCAAGACTCAATTTTCTATGCAGATCAGGTAACGGATGACCTTGCTCTCTTTTTATCCAGTTCGTTATCTCCTTCGCTTCTCCTATAATCAGGCTGTCCATTGTTATCTTGCCAAAGCCGAAATCTCTCAAATGTCTACACAAAAAAACAAAACTGGGACATAGTTTTCCTTCCAGAAAAGAAGATGCTATATCTTCCAAGTAATTTATGCCTATTCACGTGCCTCTTCTTACAAAATGCAAAAAAATTGGCAATTGTTTACCTGAGTGTAAAGCGTCTTTGGGCTTCCCATTCTGGTCCCTCATTGGCAACAATTCCTATTTTCAATTTGATTCCTTTATAATGCTAAAGCACTTTTTAGAGTAAATAAATAAATCATCTTTTTTGCAATATATTTTTTACCATTTGGCCCTCCACTTAAAAGAGTCAGAAAGTAGTTCTGCGGTCTACCACTATAAGCGTACTCACTAAACAGCTCCCTCACATATCTCGGATCATGGACTACAAGTGCCGTTTGAAATCCCAACTTGACACAAAACGTTTTTCCGTATTCCTGCGTCCAATCCATGAATGTTTTGTACATGTGTTGACTGTCGACCTGTAGCACATTCCCCAAAACAGGCCATGGCAAAGGTCCCGGCGGAAAATTCTTGTATTTTCTGTAATAAAACTGACAAACCAACCAAACTAACGCAAGCACCGTTAAAACTAGAACCATATAACAACTCAGTTTTAAGTAGGGGGCAAGAGCGGTGTAAAATCTCATTTTTAGATGTGAATCCAACCAAGTGTTGATTTTCAAGAATTTATGGAATGTTATGTGGCAGGTGGTACATCAGGAGAAGCTGTGATTTACAAAAAAAAATTGTATGCGAAATTCCAGGCAGACACTTTTTATGGAAGTATAAAGTTAACGAGGTCATTTACTTTACTGGCTGTGTATTATCATTTTTAGCATGGAAGCCAATACACTTATCTCAATCTACATAAAAAGCTCGCTGCAATTTTCCACTTCTCCAACTTTTTACCTGTCTTGTGCTCTCTGCTGTAGCTACCGCTGTGTGGGTAAGCTGGATGCTTATTGGCAATCATTATCGTTATGTTGCTGATTGAATTATGTTACATGGATAACAGATATTACCCTTTGTTATTTATTTTGCCAATAGAAATACTTAGCCATGCTTTTTGACTCACGTTCACACAGTTGCGGTGTCTCAGTCTCAAGTTGCCAGTGTATACCACGGAAATTGATACAGCAGCTTCAGCTTGCGCACATGTAGCAGATCGGCGCATTGTGTGTCTCTGTATATGGTAATAAATTATCACTGGTTAGTGGTATTACAATTTACAATGCAGTAGAAAGATGAGACAGACAACAACATGCAGCAAAAATTTATAATGCCTACCTAAGTGGGTTGTATGTGGGTTGAGCAGAGTAGAGATTAGAGATCATGAAAAAAAATAAACTCTACAAGGTTAAAAAATTTTAATTTGTATGAGCAAGTCCTTTGCTGCGGTAGTAAACAGTGAAGGTAGATGTGACGGATTTTGCTCGCGTGCGCTAAATGTCTCTGTATATGGTAATAAATTATCACTGGTTAGTGGTATTACAATTTACAATGCAGTAGAAAGACGAGACAGACAAAAAACATGCAGCAAAATTTATAATGCCTACCTAAGTGGGTTGTGTGTGGGTTGAGCAGAGTAGAGATTAGAAATCATGAAAAAAATAAACTCTACAAGGTTAAAAAATTTTAATTTGTATGAGCAAGTCCTTTGCTGCGGTAGTAAACAGTGAAGGTAGATGTGACGGATTTTGCTCGCGTGCGATAAAGATGGATTTCGGCATGAGATGCGGCACGAATGAATTATGCACACACTCCGTTAAATATTTGCGGAAATCATGTTATCCCTAAGAAATATCTGATACGTTTATGAAAGAGATAATAATATGCACTTTTTTAAAAAATATATCGGCAATGTCTATGCGTTGCTACCTATGACTTGGCACAATCAAAAGCTTAGATGGGAAAAATGATTTTTTGTAATTCAAAAGGCATCTTAGAACTAGTGTGGTGATTTATGAAGTCATTTTACATTTAAAATGCCTATTAAATGTAATGATCGACATCTCTTGTTTTTAAGCATTATAGCGAGTATCTAATAATTACAACATTACAACTTTAATAAAAAAAATTTGGTCAAACCGTGCAACATGTAAGGTGTGTGCGAGCAGAAAACTGCAGTAAGATTGGGAATCTACCGCCCCATTTTACGCCAAGATATTAACATGCTAGACGAAAGTTTTTTTTACAGCCCAAACTTAAAATGCATTGCCGACATACTAATATGCGAAATATAGCAAAAAAATAAAGCTGAAACGAAGAATTTAAGGTAATAAAAAAAGGATTTCGAAACCTTCTTTTTACGTAAACGCGACTAGGTACTGGTATATTATCCTAATGTTGCAAAAAAAACATTGAAAGCTTAATTCCCTTAAGTACCTAAACTTGAGTACTAGTCACTTCATTTACGAAACATGCTTACTCGCTTACTCTAGCGTGATTAATTCGTATAGGGAGTGCAAAAACACCCAACACCTTCAAAAATTAGCTGCAAAGTGGCTCAATCATTTGATGGTGTATAGCGCAGTGCGTTTTCGTAAAGTTTCACTGATTTTGGTTTTACTTTTCAAACAAAATCTAATTTAATGTCTTGATGCATGCTTTTCTTCTGTAGTTGAAAAGTAGTTCGCAGGAAGTTAAGATTACTTAAAATTTCTCTGTCCTGCTAATATGCTCGACACACAGTTATTTTGTTAATTAATTATGTTCGCTGTTCTACTGGTTTTATTGTGTAGTTAGGTGCTGTTTACTAGCGATAAAATTTGCAATTACATTTTTGTCGCTTTCCTTTTTTTTGAAAAAAAGGAAATATGAAAGTCCACACGAGTACTTAGCAAAGTTTAGGGACAGGCAGAGTGCTCACTGCTCTTGGACTAGATTCTATCGCATATCATTTTACTTCAGGATAAAGCTAGTTTTTGGCTCAATAAAACATGGGGGCAGAACAAAGTCAGCTCCAACAACGACAGTAAGTTGATAAGTGAGTGATTACCAGGTTAATTTGCATGAATGATAAAATTTAAGAGATTTCTACTTCTTGCAGGGATGTTGGTGACTATCAAAAGGACTACATTAGCTTCTTCGTTAACGGCAGGGAGTATAACGGTGTGCCACTATAATTTATATTTTTTTTGCAAAATTTGCTGTGAACATTTAATGAAGAAATTAATTAATTTTATAACTTATTTTTAGTAAAAATTGACGGCAGTGACCCTGATATAGATCCAAATTATGTTCTGGTGGATTATTTACGAGACAAGCTTGGATTGACGGGGACAAAATACATGTGTCGTGACGGAGGCTGTGGCGCATGCATTGTTATAATCAAAGCGAGCAATGATGGAAGTGCGGATAGTAAAGTGAGATCAGTGAATTCGGTGAGTGATTGGACCAGCATTTCAAATACATACAGGGCAAATGGACAACTTAAAAACATTTGATGAGCACACATTTTGAATCTTAGTGCTTGATGCCGCTGTTTTCATGCGATGGACTGGAAATTACTACAGTGGAGCACCTCGGGGACCGTAAAGTGGGTTACCATCAAATACAGGAGCGTTTAGTGAATTATGGAGGCACACTGGTATTGTCACTAAAAATTTCACCTCTAAATTATCCATTGTTTGTAGCTAGCTTAAGCTTATCAATTAACTTTTAGTAAGTCTACTCTAATTTAGCTGAAATTATCAATTCCAACCATGTAAAATATCTATAGCGTGGCTACGAATAACCCAAACTTTACTGGTGGAGAGGTGGAGTACTCATTTGATGGGAACCTCTGCAGATGTACAGGTATATAATTGTGTATGAATTAACTAAACGAAGATGAAAATGAAATTTGAAATTAAAAAAATAAAAAGTACCAAAACTTTTGCACAGGCTACCGGCCAATTATTGACGCTTTCAAGTCTCTGGTTGTAACTAATCCGTCGGGGAATCAATTAGGAAAATGCCGTGATATTGAAGTAAGCTTTTTGAGAAAGTTTAAGTTGAGGGCATGAGTCTATGAATGTAAATAATTGACCACGAAATTTTATTGTAGGACGTACTCAAATGTCCAGTTAAACCCAGCACTTCCAGCGGATGCTTTGAAGACTCTAATCTGGAAATAGTTCAGCCCCCGCGAAACATGTTTCTAATTGGAACAGGAGGCGAACAGTGGTTGAAAGTGACATCACTGCCAACATTATTCGACATTCTTGAGAAGTTCTCTTCCCATGGCATGAGATACCGACTTCTTGCCGGAAATACCGCAATAGGTATACATAAATCGTACTATATAGAAAAAAATAAACATAAAACGGGCAGCCAATTATCTAGTTTTAACTTTCGCTAGGTATTTACAAAAATGATGGACCGTTCCAAGGAATTATTGAAGTGAATGACATACCCGAGCTGCACTTCGCGTCCCTAAACGAATCAGGATTAACATTGGGAGGCGGAACTACTCTAACAGCCGCAATTGACGAATTCCGAACAGCAAGAGATGTACCAGGATTCGTATATGCTGCTGAGTTCTACAAACTTTTCAGAAGGATGGCATCTCTGTCCATTCGAAATGCAAGTGTTTTATTCTCATGCTACCCCTACCGTCAATTTGAATTTCCTAATTTCCTAAATTAATTTACATAGCGAGCCACTCTGGCTGGAAATTTGATGATGAAACATGCTCATAGAGAGTTCATATCCGACATTTTCATTTTGTTTGAGTCCGTTGGTGCTACTGTAAAAATAGGTAAGTGCATATAAAATATTTTAATGCAATTAAATATTTTTAGTTATTAATTTTCTATATAAACGTAATTTTTATAGGCTCATCTACAACTTTGTACAAAGAGTACAATTTACTGCAGTTCTTGGATCTTGATATGAACGGCAAGGTCATTCTTTCCATCCATTTGCCTGTCTTTAGAGGAAACTATGTGTATCGAACATTCAAGGTCTACTAAAACATTTTCTGAACTAAACTTGATTTAAA
>JAHZND010005020.1:0-13281 GCA_027744115.1 Acrocyrtus sp. NNG-2020 | reverse complement strand
GAAAAGGGCAAACAAGCCAAAATAGGAATGTATGGACGGGACCAACGCAAGAATATAAAAGAAGTGCTCCACCACAAAAAAAACATTTCGGAGAATTCTTTTTTTTTTCTTGGAAATAAAGTCATGTATCATCTTCGCTCCTAGAAGAAAAAAAATGAGGTCGGGAGTCGTATTGTCAAGAGTACATTAAAATTCCTAAAGAGTAATGAGAAAAAATGGAGTGAAGGAGGGAAACAAGAAGATCCGAAGACAAGGGAAGAAGACCACACACATCGTCATTTGATATGTGCACTACTCCAAACTCTGAAAACTCTTACCATACCCGAAAACCGATGCCGCCGGTCGTGGATGTATTTATAGACAGGTTTATTTTTTTTGTTTCGTGGAGAAAAGAGCTTTCATCCAAGGTTTTCTTTGTGGAAGGAGAAAGGGGAAGTTGTTACGTAGTACAAAAGGATCCTCTTCTCTTTGTGAAAAGGTTGGGAACTATTTTTCCAGCACTGCAAGTAACCAAAAACGCGGAGAAACGCCGAATAAAATGTGATGTTTTAGGAGAAAGGAGATATGTGTCGGTGTCGGTTCCTCCACTGAAACTAAGGAAGCATAGTAGATCGAGGAAGATGAGCAAGACATTTTGGTGGCACTCCCACCCGTCATTCTGAGGTTGAGGAAGAGCTATCCCCATTGTTTTTCTTGAATGATGATATGAAATGTTTTTTTTTCTTATGGACAAAAATACATTTTTTTGAGGTTGGCTTCACGTTCTACCTAAAAGGAAGGTATGGTGCACTGTGCGGATCATACTTTGTACGCTAAAACATAGTGGAATGCCACCCTTAAGTGCTGCACATCTTTCAAAGGAGAAAAGGGAGCGCAAAAAAATTTTACTATTGGGAGGAAGTATCAAAAAAGAGGCTTTTAGGAAGATGAGCAAGACATTTTGGTGGCACTCCCACCCGTCATTCTGAGGTTGAGGAAGAGCTATCCCCATTGTTTTTCTTGAATGATGATATGAAATGCTTTTTTTTCTTATGGACAAAAATACATTTTTTTGAGGTTGGCTTCACGTTCTACCTAAATAGAAGGTATGGTGCACTGTGCGCATCATACTTTGTACGCTAAAACCTTAGTAGAATGCCACCCTTAAGTGCTGCACATCTTTCAAAGGAGAAAAGGGAGCGCAAAAAAATTTTACTATTGGGAGGAAGTATCAAAAAAGAGGCTTTTCTGTAGTGGGCGCGGAGGGGAAATCACGGCTGGAATAGTATAGGCAAAAAAACTGTGCATTCCTGTCACGTGCTCTTTTCTTTTGGGTGCTAGTGACAGTCACATTTTTGCACTGTCGGAAATAAATGAAGGAAAAGGAATGGGATCTAGTATAGATTTCGTATTTTCAATGAAGGCAAATAAATTGGGTAGCTAGCAGACAGCAAGCTCTAGTGTTGGGACTAGCTGTGGCAGTAGCAGTTGGCGAAACAGGATGAGATTTCCATAATGAATGGTGTCAGCTTAGAAAATTTACCTTGAGAGGGAAACCCCTAGTCATGGCCACGGCGTAGGTATCATCCCCAATCTTGTCGTGATCGCTTACATCAATCAGGTTACATGTGGGATCCGTTCCACGGTAGTAGTCTAGAAGGGGGCCGTCCCCGATTAGAAGGTCGAGTGAGCCTATTACTGTAATGATAAAAGTAATTTAATAGGCTATTAAATTTACAAGTGCATTTACATACATATTTTGAGCGACAATGTACAGAAAATGATATTTTTTTATAAACTTGTGCGTACTCATTCGTTTATAGTGTAAAAAAAATTTTTTTGGATTTTAAAATGATTTTCCTTCCAAAGCATTTGCACTACCGGGACCGACTCATCGTTTCACTTCTGCTTTGCTACAAGCTCTGCTCTGCATCTGAAATGCAGCATGTCTTAAAATTTCAAAAGGAAAAGAGTTGGTGCTATCAACAGTCCGCCATCTGTGGACAGCAAACCTGGGGAGGACTGTGCACATACGGGACAACTCAAAGTCCGATAAATCTTCCTGCAGTGGATTCCCTCAGAGAAGACCCAACTGTTTTAAACTTTCCAATGGACTCTCACATTCTCAACGGTTTCCGTGTCGAAAACAACGGCCTTAACGTTGAAGTGTTCCCTTTGGAAACTCAGACAAATCTGCCAGTATTTCACTGGCCGCAGCTGAATGCATCTTACCGCTTGCATAGCATGAACTTTCACTGGGGATCCGCTGGAAAGAAAGGGTCGGAACATACGATTAACAAAAAACAGTTTGCCCTTGAGGCACATCTCTTGTATTATAGAACGGATTTCTCGTCGATAGAAAGTGCTCTGAATGCGAAGGATATTGCCAATGCGGTGGGGATTATTGGACTACTTTTTAATGAAAGTCCGCAGACTCAGGTCCCACCGAAAGAAGGAACTATACTGGGGCCGGTGGCGAAACAGTTACAGAAAATTAAGACACCTTCGGATACCATCACTACCGAAGAGTTTGACTTGAGAAGGCTCTTTGTTGGGAATTCCGTGTATTCCTATTTGGGATCTCTAGCGGTGCCGGACTGCTCAGAGAATGTGGGATATCTGATATGGGCAACGCCTGCAAATGCTTCCCATACGACTATGAAGGCTCTTCGATCTCTTATTAATCCCAAGGGTCATCATATTGCAGAAAACTATAGGTAATAATGCTGTTTTCAATTTCTTTTGAAGGTTAGAGCGAGTTTTTTTTAATCTAAGAGAACTAATTCCAAAATCCAATTGTAATTCCTGCTTTCAGAAATGTTAACCCTGTGAAAGATCACAAAGTGCAGCTGATTCGGGCGAAATACTGAAAACAATTTGCCCACTGAAGGCCATAGCATGTACCTATTATGTATGTAACAAAAGGAGAAGGACAAGTCAGTAATAATAAACTTGCGCATTTCTGTTCTTTATCGCTTAACTTAAAAATTTGATAAGTTATTATAATAAGCAACGACTTTGCTCCTGGTATATATAACTTTTTTGTTTTATTATTTCTAAAATTTTCCCCTTTCTCTTGGGGAGTGTACCAGTTTTTAAAGAAGGTCAAGAAATGCTTCAGGCACAAGCTCTGGCGTTTGTGTGCGCTAGCATATCTAAAATAAAACTTTCCACCAATCAGTTTTCCTCAGATGAAACAAATAACTCGAGGCTAGCACATTGCAGTTTGGCCAGCAGTAGGATGGAATGTTATGTTGCATGCCACTGGTCAAGCGTTGCCCGTTGTCCCTCTCATTCTTCTTTCCCATTGCCATCTGATTCAAAATCAATACATATAAAAAATTGTAAAACGAACTAATCGGATCAAAATGCATCCTCAAAACGTATCCTCAAAGCATAGCTTCAAGGACACTTGTCCGTCGTAAATCCGTGGCAGCTCTAAATAAGTGCCCTTTAAATGCACTTGAAGTCGTTGTCCTTGTCATCTCCTTAAATGAAGTTGTTGAACCCGCTCGGCCCACTTATAATGAGACTGCTTAAATCAAAAGTGTTCCTGGAATGTGTTTAGTGCTATTATTGCTATTGTCTGAGACTGCGTTCACAAGCCTAGAAGGGATTTTATGAGTTAAAAATTTCAGCGAAAGTAGTTGCTTCGTAATAACATTCGCTACACGAAAGTTGTACTAATAACTGTACAATAGCGTAGTACGACTTCCCATACCCACGAGGACACTAATCAACACATTATGCTTTTTGTTAAAATATGACATGCCCTACTTTTAAATTAACAATGCATCGCATCTCATTTTATTTGTTTATTGGACTATTTTTTAGCTGGTAATAAATGCCCATTGACGATTAATTCCAATGAATCTAATTTCAATTAAATTTCCATTTTTCCACTGACATGCTAAAAGTTATGTTTTAAGTAAGCCTGATGTATGTTTCTTCACACGATTTGACTATTATTAATGAACTTGTGACAAGTACAACAGCGTTTCAGTTACTTTTTAGGCCAGTCATTCTGTTTCCACCTCCTCATTGTTTTCAACAATGCATATAATTTGCACACTAACTCTCATCATCTTCGCCACTATCGTTGTACCCACAACATCCGATGGGGCAGGGAAGTGGTGCTATGAAGACCCCGATTGCAAGCAAGGTGCCTCAGACTCTCTATGGGAGAAAGATTCGTGTTTAAACGGCAAGACGCAATCTCCCATCAATATTCGTCGGAAACTAGCTAAAGTCAATGATAAGGGAATCAGTTTAAGTACCGTTCGCGACAACTATAACTTCGCTACATACACGTTAGAAAACCTAGGAGTTGCAGGCATAAAGATACCCTTTAATGAAACCACTGCAAGCTTCACCTGGTCGGAAAAGAGCGCAGTATACAAGCTAGCGCAACTCCATTTCCACTGGGGTTATAAGGACGATGTCGGCTCAGAGCATGCCTTTGACGGCAAGTCATACGCAGCGGAGCTGCATCTGGTCCACTACAAGGAGAGCCTCGGGAGCCTCAGTGGTGCAATCGCGTCCGGTGATAAAAATGCACTAGCAGTGCTCGGATTTATGTTGGATGTAGACCCAAACATATCTACGCCATCAGCGCTAGGTCCTATTGCCACATCTACGACCACCAAGGTACCAAACGAGAACGACAAGATGGAAGTTACCGATGCCCCTTTTCAAGTCTCCGAAATGATGAAAGTGCAAACTCACGCTTTTACCTACGACGGATCATTGACTACGCCCGGATGCGGTGAGCTTGTGGCTTGGTTTGTTTGCAAAACACCCATTGTAGTACAGACATCGGAGATAATGGCCTTCAGAAATTTAAAGCATAAATTTACCTTTAGGTAATATTAATATAATACTTTATTTGCAATTATCATAATCAGTAGCTGCCTTTCGTTTAAAACTTTTCTCTTCCTTCGTTTTTAAATAGGCGGCTGCAGAAATCCTATTTCAAAAGCAAGAATATGACAGAAGCTCGCAAGGTCTCAATTATTCCTATTAACTAGTGAAGCAGCTTTTAATAAAATACGTCTCCGAGATTTTAGTATCTCAATAAAGTACGTGCAAAAATTGTTTGTCTATCACTGTAGAATTTATCTTTTATTTGATTGATGTTTGCTCATATTACGCGCATAAAAACGTCTTAATCGAAATATTAAAGATTAAGAGCCATCGCAGAGCTCTGCGGTGTAAGAAATCTTTGAGAAGACCATTGTTGGAAAGCATATAGCCTTCTAATGTGCATGCAACCCCTACAAAGAAAACAAAAGGTAAAGCCACAAAATAAAATGGCAGGAAGTTGATAATCAAGTCATAAGGTGTGCTTTTGTTATAGTCTGCAGCACAAATTAATGGGCGTTGATACTAGTAAATGCAATAATTTAAACAAAGATGGATCATAGAATGAGCACAGCACTTCTGGTACAGGCTTTGCAGGAAAAAATTAGCTAATTACGGGGTTTACAAGCACAAAGATAAAAATGGACTCAAAATGTAAAGTGTTAATTACAAGCACGATAGTTTTACTTTCGCTCTCATTAATCGTTGGCAAGTCTTTAACAAGATCGAGCAAACGTATTAGCGGTAGGTCGTACGACAATGACACTGATTACTCAACAGAATCAGAGGGTAAGGGAAAAGAAAAGGGAAAGGGCAAATGGTGTTACCACTCTCCCACATGCAATCAATCATCCCCAACTTCTGCGTGGCAAAAGGGAGACTGCAAAAAGGGAAAACGACAGTCACCAATCCAAATCGTTACGACTAATTTGATTAAATTAAATGGCAAACTTGGAAAACAGAACATTCAAATGACGGGTTAGTCGGTGAAAAGCTTGCAAATTTCAAGTACAGTAGCGGACAAATTAACAATTTTTCCTTGTTGCAGATGACGACTTGCGCAAGTACGAATTGAACAAATTCCAGGTGACAAACACTGGAGCAATGGTGATGATCGACGCGATGGAAGGAGTCAATGGCGTTCCTTCGTTTACCTGGCCAGATACAATTGACGGACTTTACAGTCTTTATCAGGTGCATATTCACTGGGGAGCTAACTCCACTTGGGGGTCAGAGCACAAAATAGATGACAAAGTTTACTCTGCGGAGGTACAGCTTGTGCACTACCGGGCAAAGTCGGAAGGAGCTGATGATGCAGGATTCGGGAGTTATCAAGAGGCAGTGGATTCCAATGAGCCAGATGCACTGGCAATTATTTCGCTGTTTTTGCAAGGAGATAGAAACTTCAAAGGAAAATCTATTCTCGAGCCAATCATCGCCAACTTGGCGAATTTGCAAGGGAAGGACAGCAACACAACAATCAGTAGTGTATTGAAGCTTACAGATATGCTCCAGAAGCAGGGCAATGCCTACACATACCTGGGCTCTTTAACGACGCCTCCGTGCAGTCAAGTGGCTGCTTGGGTAGTTTGCCCTGAGCCGCTAAAAGTAAAAGAAGATGATTTGGAAACCCTTCGTAATGGCATTAAGGAAAACCCGGATGGATCTTCAGGCAACATACGGTATTTATCTTATATTGATTATTATACTGACAAATATTTTATGATTAACACACTTTTTATTTTGAACTGAACTTGAAAATTCCAAAAATACCAGGAGACAGCAGAAAGTTGAAGTGAATGACAAGCAGGGGAAGCCATTCAAAGCAGTAAAGACGATAGTTCTTAGAAATTCGAAAAAGACAGAGAGTTAGAGCAGTTTTTAGCGGTAACAAAGTACTTACTTCCAAATGTCGTTATATTATAATCACCATACATGATCCGCTAATAAAGTAAAAAAGAAATAATATTTTTAATGACTACTTCTTAGATCTACGTTCATAGTAATTGAGGAAGTATTCTTTCATTATGCATCATTACCAAGTGCCAATAATAGTGGCGTGATTATACATTCAGGAATTGGATCTCGAGTTTAAAAGTTTCTTTTTAAAAAAGATTAATTTTCCACACACGGTGGAGAATTCTTTGGAACCATCTTTTTAAGCAAAAAAATAAAAGTAAATGGAGTCTGTTAAAACTTTTAAAGTCTTGTTTTTGCTGGTGCTGAGCAAACTGCTAGCACAAGCACAGCTTGCAAGCGGAGAGGGTAAAGTAAACGTAACGCAGGCTCCCTGGTGCTATATGGCTATTAATTGCTCACAAATTGCCCTAAAATCAGCATGGAACAAGAACGTGTGTGCAACCGGAAAGGCTCAGTCCCCAATTGATATAAACACGTACAGCGTGGTAGACAACGGAGCGTCAATTAATTGGACAGAATCCAGAAAGAATTACGACATGTCCAAATTTACTCTTCAGAACACAGGTCATAGCGCGCAACTGAGCGAGTTTACAACTTCAACTGGAAAGGAAGCTTCTTTCACGTGGCCAAACAGAAACGGGAGTGTTTACAAACTAGAGCAAATCCACTTTCACTGGGGACGCACAGACGAGATAGGCTCGGAGCATTCTGTTGAGGGGCAGCGCTACTCTATGGAAATGCATCTAGTTCATTTTAAGAAGGGAGGCGGAGGAGGAGGCTTCAATGATATTAAAGCAGCTGTGAGTTCTGGTAAGCCGGATGCACTATCTGTAATTGGGATATTCTTTCAAGCAGAGGAAGATGCAGCGACCTGCTCTCCCGGTTTAGAGCCAGTCATCACAAACTTAGACAAAATTAAAGGAGTCGGAAACAAAACGAGTGTGAGTGGAGCGCTCTGTAATTGGAATATTCTTTCAAGCAGAGGAAGATGCAGCGACCTGCTCTCCCGGTTTAGAGCCAGTCATCACAAACTTAGACAAAATTAAAGGAGTCGGAAACAAAACGAGTGTGAGTGGAGCGCTCCTTTTAAGCGATATCTTGAAGATGCAGACTAAAGCAGTGCACTACATGGGCTCTCTAACTACTCCAACTTGTAACGAAATCGTGGCCTGGCTGGTGGCCCCACAACCGGTGAAAATGAAAGTGGATGACTTAAAAACTCTGAGGGAGGCATTTAAAGAAACAAATGGGAGAAACTTGACAACGAATTTTAGGTGAGGATAATACCAATCACCAATCCATTCTTTTAAAAAAATACACGATGGACTTTTATATTGTAATGAAAACATATTTTAAATATTTCCCTCCCAGAGAAACACAATCCATCCTGGGCAGACCTTTGTCCCATGTCAAATTTCTGCAATGATAGCTTCCGCCACACACACGGAGTGTAGCTGCCCTTCCCCAATTTATGTGTGTGCACTTGAACATTGGAATAATAAATATGTGCGTTTCATTCATGTGACAGAGATTAACATTCCCGGTAGCTTTGTCTAAGCTAAATGTAGCGTAACTCTTTCTCCTCTTTTGTCCGAAATCATTGTACTGACATGGCTATCATCATCATCGACACGAATTCTCCATTTCCATATCCATTTATCAAACGTATAGCTCCTCTTAGTGAGTACATGTTACAGCCCTGAGCTCCCTTTCAAATCATTCCTCATCTTACACTCCTTCTGCACGAGTGGTGTAGTGAGCATTGAACTGTCACTCATTTTTTTCTCATCACACTCACACCACCACCACCACATCACCACTTTCTGCCAGAGAGTAAAAAAATCCACTTTTTGTTTCATTCGGCATTCAGGCGTTAGCACATTTTCCAAAGTTGTATAAATTCCATACGTGTGCATATATTTAAAAAACATTATTCCTCCGGATAGATTTTTTTATACAAAAACTGTATTCCAGCAAAAAACTACCGGCGGCACTTTATGATCATGAAAAGTTGGATTTTTTTCTCCGCAACAGAATTAAATATTTACTTTTTGTATGAAAGTCAAACTTTGGAACGGTTTCAATAGCAGCACGTCCTATTTAATTCCACTTCCCTTCCATTTTTCATACTTCTGCTGGAAGCGAAAAAAAAACGACAAGTAAATTGTCCGTTTCTTTCTTCTCGATAAAGCTTCCAGCTTTAAGTGAGGGGAGAAAGGTGAAGTTGCAACTCAATTTTTCCGTAGCCCCTCCCCTCCAACCTAATAAAATATTCTGTGTCGTCTCAGTGGCAGTCAGAGTAGGAGTCCCTAGCCACTGCATAACTTTTCCATTTTTGGGAAGCTTCGACCAAGCCTCGAAGCATAACCTTCTTTTTACCCTGCCTACACCAACTGCATTTAAATACGCCGTTTCACAAAATATTTTTTTTTCTCCAGATGTATATTTACATGACACTATCTCCATCCACAAATAAATACGCGCTAGGCATCCGCATCCACTCCAAAAACTCCGGCACTAGCAGCCTTACAACTTCTCCAGTCAATTCTTTCTCTCTTCGAGCTAGAAAATAAGGTCAATAAATTCCGGAACTGAGCGCCAACAATATGAAGACCAACCTAAAAGGAGTATTTTTTTGCTTCCTCTTTTCATATTTTTACTCTTCGTCTCTATCGAATCCTGCTACGTATTATTTTTTCCCCTTTGAAATCTCCAGGTTATTTTTTTTCTTCTCTCCCAATTTCTCTTTTTTAAAAGGATCCGCTTTTTGGAACTTGCCTCCTGAATCCAAAAAGCTATTTTCGGCCTAAGCCTTTTCCTCGCTTTTCTCTGTTATGCACCACCACACCAAACTCCAGATTGTAATCTATGCGAAAGCATTAGTCACGATCCCAGTGTGGAGCGTCACCATTACGATCGCAAACTATCCATATTAAGTCGCCTTCCCAAAATTTGCTACTACACCACCACCGCCACCTCCATTTGGCTTCCATTCATCTATACCGAGAAAATAGCTCGGTAGCGTGCTCGTGTTTACATATAAAAAAGATCTTCATTTCATTTTCCTCCAAAACTCCACAATTTTATAATATTTTAACTGCGCCAAGCCGGAGAGAGCAGCGAGCTCAGTTGAGCCCGGTTAAAAAAAGTTCATTTCTGCCTTGATGACTTTTCCCTTTCTCTCTCCGTCCTCCTTTTATTCCCTTAGAATGAATACTATATTTTTCTTCTAACTCCAGTCGTGTATCCAAAAAACTTAGCGGGCCACCACCACCGCCAGTTACAGCTAAAGCCACACCAATAGCAAAAACATCAACAACACGGCGAAAAACCAATTCCATGAAAAAACAGCAACATTCCAGGATTTTTCTCTCTTTTCATAGACACGTCTTCCTCAAGTATGGAGACGTGCGGGGTTTTATTACTGGAAAGGAAGAGAAAAGCTGAGGACACACAAAAAAATATGTACGTATTTGAGTACTGAATACAACCGGGACTATTTTTTCTCTGTGTTAGTCTTTCTCCTCACAGCTGAAACAAGGGCGGAAGCCATAAACTCTTCAAAAAAAGGAGTAGAAACTGGGAAAAACATCCACGGAATTCTTTTTCTTCCTCTTCATGAGTCTACTCCTACTACACTCTCAAAAATGGAGCTTTTCGAAGACAAGATGTGTACGCATAACCACCTTTTTCCTAAAGAGAGGGAAATGAAACTTGACATCAGTTTTCTATTCAATGCTTGAAAAAACGAGGCATTCCAATTCAAAAGGAAAAAAAAATTCTGTTTTTTTTGTTCTCGGTCGGGAATGTCCTACAGAGAAAGGAGAAAGGAAAACAACACTTGCTTTTCTTTCTTCCTATTACATGTCCAGTGTAAAAGTAACACAGTCAAGAAAGGAGAACAATAATATTATGCTTAAGGGAACTTATATCGGGAGTAGAAAAAATATTTCTTTGGGGGAGAGGAAGAGCACTCTCTTTTTTACGATTTTCCACTCTTTTTATTATATATTTTCTTCGTGTCAGTTTTACCTAATAGTTTTATGGTTGCGAAATAAGGAAAAGTGTAAAAAAATATATATTCTTGGGTACTGCATAATATAAAGATGGACGTGTGGGAAGCGATAGACCAGGGATAACATGGCCCATATAAAATTTGTGGGGAATCGATGATCATATAAAAAGCAAAAATTTAGATACATATGTACTTTATTCCATTTCTCACACACTGAGTCCCTTTTCTCATGGAAAAATAGCAAAAAAATTGAAATGGAAAGTAAATGCCAAAAAACTATAATAATTCAATACGTCATCCTTTTATCATCTTTCTGAAGTGAAGATGTGAAAATGTGGAGAAAAAAGTATTTGCAAAAAAATATATTTATCAGTCTATCCTTCACAACTACCATCATCACCTTTAGCCTGCAACTACTATTACTTTAATAAATATGTACGTTGCATTACCACCACACTGGCACCTTCCAGCATGGAGGGTGGCGGATGGTAATGGCGACGCTACTATGCACCGCATATTTATTCATGTATTATTTTCCATAATGCAATCTTGAAAAAAATAAGTAGGATCTGCACGGAAAAATATTTTTACAGTGCGAAAAAAATATATATGTTCATATATGGACTATATTTTATATTTATTTTACTTACTTGAGCATCTCCACTCCTTGCTGAAATGTGTGGACGGGGAATCTCTGAATATGTTCCCAGAGCACGGGATTCTCACGCTTGATGTAAAAATCCGTTGCGGAATGTTTCACAGCTGACACTCGCTGGGACAGCAACTGCACGCGGGGAAATGAAGGGAAGACAACAAAAATCTTAGATTATTTCTCATCTCAACTTCTCAAGACAAAAAGCAGATTAAATTGAAAGAGTAGAAAAGGAGTTTTGAACATCATCCATTCTACATACAGCACACCACTGCACCACACCACACACCCCAAAATATATAGTGCTGTCAAGCATGCTTACAAAAAAATACCAGTTGGATGTTGATGGCAAATGCTGGTTGCTGGTGGTATGGTGTGGTGAAACGCGGTGGAAGGAAGTAAAAAGTACTCAATCTTATTTTTTCTGCACTCAAGTGACAGTGGTGAAAGTTGTTAAATCCTTTTTTTTACATTCCGGCTAAATTCTCCTCCCATTTGGGGAAAAGTAGTACACAGGTCTTACAAAAGGCTAAATGAGAGCTTGCAGCAAACTAACAAGTGAAGGAAAATGCTGGATCTGGATCTCGAGTAATAATAATGATAATAAAAAAAGGGCTTCAAAAGTGCCCTCAGCATTTATATGTATTTCTTCTTTTTTTCTCGAACAATCGCATATAATACTAGAACGAAAACGAGTTGTTAATGCTGTTCCTCCTTTTTTTCTTCCTTCAGATTTTTGCTTTCTCTTTCCCAGTCTTAAGATCCACTTACACTCCGATCGTTGACGTCAACCACTCTCTGGAAGAAGGCTCCGGCAAAGAGAGCCGCGATGTTTGCCGTGTAAGAGGCCACAAATATCACGGAAAATCCGCCCCAGACATTTATTAGAAATTTATTCGGCCAGGATTTCGGTGCCTGTGCAAAAAGAGAAAAATAGGAATGGAAAACAAGCGCTAGTTTATTTTTTTTCTAGGGGAAAATAAAAAAAGCTAACAAAGGTTTCCGGTGTAATCTTCTTCCGTCTTCCTTAGATTTTATATTTTTTTCTTGGGTGTACGAGAACAAGATGATTTTTATGATATAATATATTTCTTTTTATTGCACTGTTAAGGCGTTGTAATCACAGGAAGAGGAACAGCTCGCAAGAATATATTTTATTTTTTGTAATGAACCGTTTTACGATCATTGCGAGCAATCATCATTATCTTACATATTATCTGGAAATAACAGCATCAGGAAAAAGCTAAATAAATAACTGGCAGTCTGCTTTTACAAGTGCTGTTAAATTTAGCCTGAAATTGTTACAAAAATAATTTTGAATTTAACGCATATTTTTTTAAAAAAAGTTAAGATGGCTTTCCCCATATTATGTTAATTACTGCATATATTTTAATTACGTCACAAAAATGGCAGCCCATAGTTCCGGCGAGAACGGCGCAAGAAAGGCGAGAAGAGGTACATCCCTATCCTTGGAAACTCCCAAAAGGCTTACACCCGAATAAAAGAATGGTGTCGAGAAGTCCACCGCTGTGGCTCGTATGGAGGTCACAGAGAAAGGGGCGAAACTCATGTGAGCCGAGCCAGAAATGAGAGCGCTCATTAGCCCATTCCATTGACCATCAACCTGTCACGAGTCATCACCAATTTAATCAATCAAAAGGGAGGAGACAAAAAAAAATTTTCTACAGTGCGAGAAAAATACTACATTCCAAAGGAAGCAGATGATTGATGCTTAGCTGCATTATATTCAAGGCAATTCACTTTTTTCTGACAAGCTTTATCTTACGAGAAGAAAAAAACTTTTTTTGGTATCCTTTTTCTTAACTAAACACAACCACAAAACAGTTTTTTAACA
>JAHZND010005019.1:0-11516 GCA_027744115.1 Acrocyrtus sp. NNG-2020 | reverse complement strand
GCTACTTCTATTAACAATGTACGGTCTATCTTTAAATGGGAAAGGGAGTTCCATTTAAGTAAGCAGTCTTTATGAACTGGTTTCGAAATTGATTCCATTCTCTTCCTCTCCTCCTCCTCGTCCTCATCTTCTCTATCCTGATCATCATTATCGTTGCTATCCTGATGGCTCTGCTGATCATCTAGCAAATCTTTGTTTTTCTCGTTACGGTTTTTAGTCGGATTGTTGTCTTTTTCATTATTATTGTTCCTGATCGAGTTGTTACTGTTATTACTATTACTACGTAGCTGGCGAGTATTGTTCGTAGTCCGTCGAAGAAATGAGCTCTGAGTGAGTGTGGTAGGGAGATTCACAAAGTGAATATACTGAACGTTTGGCATTCCTTGAAGGAAAAATTGTCGAAAATCCTTTGCAGATAAACTACTGTCATTCGGATAGAAAATCTCTAGTTTTTTCACATATTGTCCGTATACGTGGCTGAAATCCCGGACAATCGACCGGGAAAAGTTTATTCGAGGGAATTGAGCCGTGAAAGAAAAGTCCGTGTATGCGGGCAAATCTCTACGGTTATCCTGATCTGGTGGGCTAAAGCTACCACTACTATTATTACATATACTTTGATGACGGTGGTGGTAACGAGGATGACTGTGATTATGTTGGTGGTGGTGTGATTTATTTAAGTTATCGTTGTAGCACCCGTCATCCTCACCGTCCCCTACTGACTGCAGTTTCTCGTCTAGTTGAGCTTTCATGAAGGCAGTAAAATTGGCCATTTTTTCTATACAGTTTGGGGAGAAAACTATGCGATGCTTTCTCCGGACGTAGGCACCTGCTTCTATGTTCCATAGTTTGCACACGAGGCGACAGGAGCGGAGGTCTTGAATGCTCATATACTGCAGTACATTTCGTAACACCTGCAAGCACAAAATAATCGCTGGATAAGTTAACTGGGCAGTTTATCAAATAAATGACTACAGCAAATAATAATATATCATCGCGTAGAAAAATGCTGCTATTAAAGTCTGCTATTAGGCATGTACCAAATCTATCATGAGAGGATTCTGTCCGTGACGCGACAAATCACTGTCCTCCTCTGGGGAAGTACTTCCAGCCTCTTCATTCAAGACATTTGTTAGTATCTTGGAAAAAATGTTGAGCACACCGTTTTTTACAGTTTTTGCAGACTCGGATGCAGTTTCGTTGATAGACTGACAGTACTGGATAAATCAATTGGGAAAAGTGACAATTTGCTGCAAGCAATTTCTAGGATGGACAAATTATATCATTCTTAAACCCTTTTTTTGTTTTTTTTACCTGCTCGACCATCCGCTCTGGCTCCATCATCTGCATTCTTACCAGAATGTCTTCAGCCGTTTCAACGGCATCCTCAATCGCACTTTCCATCTCCATCCTCAGTTCAGAAGGGTGCATTAGAGTGAGATCAATGTCAGTGAGGTCGAAATCGAAAGGCAATGACAGTGGTTTATTTATTAGCCCGTCTCCCATTTTAAATTCTTTTTCATTAAATGCTACTTGTACATTTATAAAAAATATAATTTTACAAGACCGGAAACAGCAGCTCACTAAGGTATTGTGGTTTACTTAAAAAGTGCAACTAGCACACACTTGTTCAGCTCTCATCTATGCACTCACATCATCAAAGAGCTCACACAGAACTACATATAAAAAAGACTATTATGCGGGATGTCAGAACTAGGTGAAGATACGAGAACGAGATTATTTTTCTGACAAAGAACACAAAGCGGGGCACAGTGAGAAATTCATACAGGTTTGCAGTTTTTGTGGCGACATTAATACACCAAATGCAGTTAACTTTATAGCTGCTTTTGCACGATTATTATTATAAACATTTACAGTTGCAAGGTAAGGTTCTTACTGAACACGTAAGGAAAGTTTTATTTTTTACAGGAGACTTAGGGCGAGTGTTCATAATTATAAAGTGGGGTTGGACATACTTGTGCAATTTTTGTAATACTACCTATATAGCGTAAAGCATATCGGTATACAGAGTTCACATGGTGAAAAGAACCAGCTTCAACTTTCACTTATATAACTACGTTTGTGCAGAAGTTAATTTAATTATTGTTGAAAGTAAGATCACTTGAAGTTCAAACAACTTATGTCAAGTCTTTTCCCAAAAACACAGTATATGTTTTCAAGCTTTTTTTGTAATGTGTAGTGTCTTGAAATAAATCACAGTTGAAAAATATCGTCATGTACGGAACTCTTTACACTTTCAGAGTAAAAGTATCTGGCTGTAGGACAGGGCTATTATGTGCACGCATTGTATAGATATCATAAAGTTTTTCCGATTGCTAAAATGCATGTTTTGCTTATTTGGATACAGCAATTCAGTATATTTGTAGCTGTGTTCTGTTTTGTACTTGGCAGTAAATTATATTGATTACCTATGATGAAGTTGCCTTTCACTGTTCTGGATCAGTCAATTTTGAGAGGTGGAACTGTAAAGGGAATTTTTCATCAAGAAATATAGCAATCAGCATTTTTTTCCTACTGAATAGTATAAATTGTACCGAGTTTTTATAGATAGTTTTTATATTGGTCAGATCATTGCAATCTGTACAAAAAATCTACTGGAAAATTTTTCCATTAAGGAAGCTACGTAAAAAAGGTGTACAGCAACTTTTATTTCGTACACTTTTCTTCCCTACAGCTAAAAAAAATCTGACTGACTATATGGAAGATTGGGAATGGAGTGATTTTGTGTTTTCGGTAGGTTTTCACTCACTTCTCCAACAATGTAATAAAAAACAAGCAGTGCAATAAAATCGAGCAAGGTCAAACTCAGCATTCCTCCTCTAGCTTTTATTTCATTAGTGGTAGGACAGGAGAAGTATAATATGTCAACAATGTACATTATACACGTAAAAAATTATGCAGCACATACATAGCAATATTACTTTACGGTTGACAGGGCACGACACTAAATTAGCAAGAGTGAGAGATTTTCACCCCCCAAAGCTAGAGAAAATATTAGGTCAGATCTGTATAGTGACTAGAGAGAGAGAAGATTGCATACACACATTACAGCACTAAAACTACACTATATGCACGCAATAAAATCTGGTGGAATGTCAACGAGACACGAACATGACTACATGACACGACCCTGGTCACTCAAGTACTAAAATTGTAAACTATGTGCGAATCAGATTTTTACTTGTGGGTAAAAAAGAAAGGGGAAAGTGAGCCGGCATATGTTGAGCGTAATGCCAAACTTATAGTACATTTTCCCGTTTACTTTACTGTTTTGCACACACACATGCGAAAAGCGAGTTGAGCAGCGGAAGAGCACGTATAAGCCTCATATCATGCCCGTTTAATCTTTCTTCCACTTTTCTCTTTCTCCCTCTTGCTCGCAAATATTTTTTCTCCTTTGTAAAGGCTGCGCCTTGTGCCGTCATGTCACTCATCGAGTATAGGAAAGTCAACAGGAGAAAGCAACGTTTAAAAGAGATAGAAATAGGAAGGAAGTTACCTACTTTTATTTTTCCCCAGTATGAAAGCCCCTTCGGGGGAAAAAGGACTGACAATGAGAGTGGAGAGCGAAAAGGGAAAGGAAAGATGCATTTATTTCTATTTCCTTCACAGAAACATTTCAACTCTGGATAACAATGGAAATAGCCTTGCTTTTACTTTTACGCACATTTCCATGCTCCATTTAATACCTTTCAGGTTTTAAAACATTTTTTTAGGTATTTTTCCTTCATGCCACATTCGCTACAATTTCAGAGGAAACTCAAACTCAACTCTCAAACAGTTCCTGTCCGCGGGGGTAATTCAAGCCTTAATGTAAAATTCAGGTATAGGTACAATACATATCTACAAAAGCGAACTGTACGACATTTATCTACTTTAATAATGCAACTTCTAATACATAAACAACATACCTTCAGCTCAGCTACGTGACTTTCAGTCACCGTCCAACAAAGCTTTTCTAGCTCCGTTTATCAAGTCACGGTTGGCTGCCTCCTGAAAATGCCTACGTGAACATAATAAATGTTCCTAATGAATAGATATTAATTAGTGCATTGGCCTTCATGCTCCCCGCAACTGCGAATAGACTGAATTTATGGATCCCACACAGCTATCCAGTCCTTGTTCTCCAATTCTCCATTCTCAGAATCAATTCGGAGACACTTCGTCACTGTCAGGACAAAATATTATGCATATCTAACTACAAAGAAAGTAGACTTTTTTTTCGCGATGCGAGGTACACAAAAAGAAAAAAAATTACTCTCTCTCATTAAAATTCATGTCACGATCTGGGGACGGATAAAAGGATCCGTATCGTAATGGTGAGTGCACACACTTTTTCACGTTTTTTATTCTGCTTTCTGCTTACCTTTACTTTTGTTAGATTGGACACGTATTTTGTTGGCAAAGCAGATGAGTACTAGACTACTCTGACTACTTTTTTTCGGGAAAGGAGTAAGGGCCACACTAGAATTTTATTGGGAGAAAAATCCAGAGACAAAAAAATTTATTGATTGATAACTGACGAGAGGACAGCCTTTTTTACTGTAGCACAACCCGAAAAAATATCTCTGATCCGTCTCATTTTTTATTCCCTTTTTGCTATTGTTCGCGATTCCGTGCCTTCTCTTCTCTCTTTCTTCAACATTGTACTGCAGTGCAGATTTTTTGAGTGGTAAAGGAAATCAAACCCCACACAATAATAATAATACAGGGCATGGGCAAGAGAATCACAAGTTCATTGTCAGTATAATTTAATATATGTGCAGTAGTAGTAGGCACACACTAGACTGCTATCTTTATGCGAATACCGTGACCCTCCTTTTGTACCGGATTGACCTTCATTTGCAAAGCAGTACCAAGAACACCTACAACTCTTTTATCTATTATCACAAAATTCCGAGAAAGAAATATGGTGGTTGTGACGTTGATGATGATGGCAAAACTTGAACGATATTAGGTTACGTTTTATTTCACAAAATATTTGACTGGAAGTGGATCTCTAACGGGAAACTGGAAATGTCCTTGGCTGCTCGCTTACTCTTGGCTCTTTTCCGTTGCCACAATGTCGATCATCAGCGTCATCATCGTAGAGAGATTTTTTATTGCTCAGCAGCTCAGCTCTGATGAGAAAGTCAGTTGATTATCCTCCTTCTTTAAGTATGTAGCTTTCACAAACTCAATTTTTTCTCGCTCACTCACCAGCTAGTCAGCTAGTCCATGTGTGACTGTGACATTTTTCCTTATCACTTGAAATGCCTTTCATCTTATACTAATGCTTAATGTATACGATGATGTGGATGACGGTGATGGGGATGGGTTTAGTAGTAGTGGTGAAAGCAGAAATGACTATCCCAAAGTTTAAAATAAGAAAAGGGGCTAGTTAGCTAAAAGGAAGGAAAAACTTTTTATAGTCCCCAGGTTATATATATGATGATAATGATGGTGTATCCATCTTGTTACAACACTGGGCAGAAAAAAAAATATACTCAAAGATCTAATGTAATATTGGTCTTTCCGTATTTAATCAAATTTCTCACATCCCGTTCCATCCCACACACTGAGGCACTCGCAGGTCCCTTACCTCCTCTACTTATTGCACATAACGAGAATTGCAAACGAAGGAAAAAAGCAGCCATCAAAATGAGCTTACTCCTGCTGTTCAGAGAAACAGAGGAAGAGTTGAGAGGATAAAAGTCAGAAGGGGAGCACGTTTTAAAGATTGCGGGTATCTAAATCAATATTCTGCATTGCGTATATTACAAAAAACAGAGGGAGAGGGAAGAACGCTGTGGAGAGCGATATTGGGGAAAGAGTGAAAGCAGTAGGAAAAGCGTATACTTTGGCATTACAAGTGTGCAAGGTACAAAATATGTAGTTTTGTCAGTGGGAAAGGCAACGGAAAGAGAAGAGAATTGGCGACTCACTTACCAGCTCTCACAGCGTGAGTAGAGGAAGGAGAGGAGCACGACAGCAACAAACTGCAACAGTAAAAAACTTAGGCTCTCTGGAGGAAAATCCAGCAAAAAGGAAAAAAATGTAACAAACTGGGCTCCATTGGTTTCGTCAGTAAATAGGAGTGGGAGTAAGCAATGGCAGAAAAAAATGAAAACAACGGAAAGGTGGAAAATAACGGTAAACCATATTTGTCCTTTTCCTTCATCCCATTTTGTTAAGGGAGCATGGGATGATATAGCATCTTTCCGTTGCAAAAAAAAGTCATTTCAGCCGTAGGAAAAAGTGTAGCAACTTTATGCGAAAATTGTAGTCCAAGGCTCCAAACTGGAATGAGGAGAGAAACCATGACTTTTGTTTATGGATGTGACTTTTACTTTCCTGCGTACCTCATGAGCAGTTTGCTTGAACGGGCTCCCTCCCTCCTATATTTTAATGGCTCTACTTGTTATACAGAATGGGAAGAAGGGAGAAAGAAGTTGGTCACAAACAAAAAAGTAAAACTGATTAAAACGGTCGTCTTGTATTATCATATCAAATTATCAATGCCTATCCGTGCCTACTTCTTTACAGCTGCCCTTTCCCATAAACCGATCCACGTATTGCTCGTTAAACGATTGCGTAAAAGTTTTAATCCGTCTGTTTTACCATTACTGAAAGGATGAAAATTCGATAGCAATAAATATAATAATTTAAAATGCGTTTGATAAATCATGGAAAAAAGTAAATTATGATACGGTTGATGTTGATATACCTATTACTGAGACGTAGTGAATCCTAATTCAGCATATCTCATGAATACCTAGGTACAGGTACACTAGTGACGAGCTAACTTCAGAAAGGAATGTAAATACATAGATCGAAGCAGGATTTTTATTCGTAGATAGGTACTTAATGTGCATAAAGGAACACATTACTACTAGTGTCGTTGTCGTTACCGAACGTGAAGGCTTGCCATTTCCTGCTTGAATGATAAAACATTTATTTTATTTGCTTGGGTAAGTGGAACTGAGTGAGTTACAACTTTAGTAAGGCAATAAGCAACTTTCGGAAAATGGAAATTGTCTTTTTGGAGGGATCATAAAATTACCACACTAGACGCAATAAAACACTCCAACCAGCGAAAAGCCAATTTTCCGTAGGCCGGCATTTTGCAGCTTATCGGGAGAGAGGATGATGACAGGCAGACTCAGGTAAGCGTATGCATTGTAGCCAAACGGTGTATACTTTCACTGTGATTTTTATGTGATGCGATACAGTAATATAAACACACAGTGACAAGTGCTTACTCTATTATTCACGAAAGAGTAGGCAATATACAATTCAAATTAATGTTAAAAGTTGAGATAAAAACAAATTTCAAACAAGCTAACTATTAACTAGCATCCGAGTTTCAAATTCGACGTAAGTCCTTTGTCTCTACAATATCTGGAAAGTTTTTTACTCAAGTGAAATCATACGCGAAAGGAAAATAAGCAGTTTTTGTTAGATGAAGAAAAAGCATTCTTTTTCTTTTGCAAAGTTTTTGCTACCTTTCATGTCTCCAAATAGAAAACTCTTCGGATATGGCCAAGTAGCTCTCACAGTTTATTATGCAAGCCAAAAAATGCCGGGTAGAACAAGGTCTACTTGAAACTTTCTTCTTGCAAACAGCAAATATTTCCATGTACTTTCTCCTCTCTCAGGAAATAATAAGCAAAGACAGACTTGGGAGTGAGGGAGCAAAATGATAGCGATATGAGGATTGAGAGATGCAAAATTCCAAGAAACGGGATAAACTCAAAGGAAAGAATTCCCCCAAAATAAAAGCGTAGTCTGGCCAAGCGAGAGCGTAATAACTTTGGACAAAGTAGATCACGCCAGGCATTCCAGCACCGCGGCCGTATACATGTACGCTTAATAGGCTGCACTACGCTGGCTTTCCCAAGGGGTTCACTGCAAATTGATAAGAAGTCTGCATCTGCAGTGCTGGATAACAATCTCGCTTTTTTGGATGTTTACAACAAGTCAGGAAAAATACGCATCGCTTCCCCTAACAAAAATACGAGTGCCACTCTTGAGAAGTTATAGGACATTCCACTACCGGCAAAGTTATGCCTTCCCTGAAACCTGAAAATATCAAGTAATAAAAGCATCGTTTCGTGCAATTTGCAGCAAAATTTGTATTTATTTGAGGAATGAATGCTCCTAGCTCTCTCTTCTCTTTTTACCCTTCATTGCATCATCAAAGTGAAAGGATGAATTATTACTCGTCCTTCATACTATTTTATGTTTACTGACTGTCTCCCTTTAATGATGTAGCTTTCCATTAGCTCTTACATAATACTCCGTTTGTGCAACTTCATTTCAAAAATACGACGGCAAAGTAGTAAACTAGGACATGAAATGATTAAAATGGCAAGAAATAAAGGATTTTATTCACTCGTTGATTTCCCCGTTTGAAATCCTTATATGCCCATTTTGTAAGGATATGTGTAGGTGCTTCCTCTAAACATTCTCGGAACAAATGAAGCACGTCATTGTCCAACTTTTCATAAGAAAGAAAGGGTTCCTATTTCATAGAACATTCATTCGTTTTTTCTCCTTATGAAGCTGACTTCAATTCCCCCAGTTTCCACGAAATTTGATGATGAAATTCAATCACTGTAATGTGAAAACCAAAGTAGAAGATTTCATAGAAGGCGAAAAAAGTAAAGACCAAATAAGGTTCTACTGGTTTATGAATATTATGACGAATTCGGTTACTCGCTGCATCTGTGTGACATAATAAACTAGCGAGTACGTAACTGGATTTTTATGAATGCATAAATGAGCTTGTATTAATTTTTTTTGATGGTTTGACTTAATCGGGGTAGTAACACAGCGATAACTCCAATATTTACCTTTTCTGCTTCCAGCAACAAAATAGGGTGAGACTGCTCTGCCATTGCTGTGACAGCTGCAAGAAAGCAATGAAGGAAAATGGCAAAAATTAAATAAGTAATTTCCTTATTATGCACGGAGCACTAGAGAAGAAAGAGAGGCGGAAATTCATCTGAGTCGAGGTGGGTAAATACGATGGAGAAAGCACATTTTATTTTGTAATAGCACAGTAAAAGTTTAATGGTAGGACGTAAGATCCCGAAAACCTGAAGGTGGAAGTACTTTCCCATTCTTTGCTGGATGCCTGAGTATTCATTTGACTTTGCTCGTTAGGTACATTGTATGCTTTAGACTTTATTAGTTTTGGGGAAAGCAAATACCAAAAGTAAAAGTAAAGTAGGTATGTACATAGCACGAAATGAAGAAGCTTCCGTTTTGTAGATGAAAATAACTATGATGGAGCAGGTAGGGATGAAAATGCCCTCCAGACGCAGTTAATGTTTGTTCGAAGGCTATTGACGAGGGATTATCTCGCCCCGATTTCCTGCTTCGTCTGCATTGCAAGAAAGCAAACTAGGGATATAGGATTTGGTGAAATATCGTTGTGAAAAAATGTGCTTTACTGTACACATACACGACCACGTAGCTGTGAAAATTGGTTTAATATCCTGAATTACGATTGTCTTGGTTAATTTTATGACTTAAGAGATTACGATACGATAGAGAATTTTTATGCTCAGAGGTACTAAATTTACCCATGTCCCCGTTTTCCTATGTGACTCTGGTCTGCTGCTAAGGATCTGTTACGGTTTGTAATTAAATGGATGCTTTCTCCTTGAAATTTTATTTGCGCCAAGTTTAAGGGCCAGGGGTTTGTTAAATAATGAATGTTGGCTCGGAAAGGTCAATTAAGTTGCTAATGAATTTTAAATGAAGTTAGTAACTACAAGCCTGCTGTGGAAGGGATTTCCAGTCTTGCTTTCTCAACACGTACACTCATTTAGCGTATTTTTGCTGAAATATGCACTGATGCTTTTCCCACATTTCTTCGTTATAGCTCATCCTCACAGCTTGAGCTTTTTCCTGCTTCATTGCTTTCATGTACTCGGTTCCTCTCCTGGAGCAACTAGCTAACATTAAGCTTTCATTAAATGTGACTGGAAATATCTTAATCAAGGCTTTACCAAAATAAGAAAAGTGGAACAGACTTCATGTATATCAGCTCTAGCTAGTATAGCTCAAGAAATCAATGTTTGTGAAAGATTTAAAACAACAGGAAACAGCATGTTCAATAATATGCTTCACTAAAGTTGGCAAATACAGGCAAAAAGAGCGCAAAATACTACGGACTCTGGATCACAGAAAAAAGAAGGAAACTGGATAGTGCTGATTTGAATGGTTCGAAAAAATGCTTGTACAGCAAAAGTTTCATTCTACCTTTTCTTTTACTTGCACAGTTCATACAAGAAGAGCTTTCATCTTGACATAAGTGTTACGAAGAGCCTTTCACAATACTTGGATAGATTATGCTTACGATAGCATTTCTAAATTTGTTCGAAAAATTACATACTCTGTACCGAGTCTGGATTCACTATGCTTTCACAAGTTACAAATATTAATTGTTCGGGAGTTTGCTGTTACACTAGTATGGTCTACGTAGGAATTCTAAATTAAAAATATGCCAACTCTAACAAACGCATCTAGACGTAAATCAGTGCGTAGGTAATTAAACTCTACATGATGAAAACAATAAAACTACTAAAAAATCGGTACTGTTATCAAACGCTGAGTGGAATGGTTTACTGCTTATTAGCAATTGTAGTAATGATAACTGTTAAAGTGATAAACGATGTGTAAAGATTAATTAGAACTTAATTTAATTAAATCGCGATGTAATATATTCAATAATTTATATGCACTGCAACATATTTTTAAAGAATATAATGTTTTATGAAGTCACAAATAAAAAACAGTCAACGAGTAGTCTGCACGAACAAATATTCAATAATAACAACAATAAAGAATACGTCTGTCCATTCAGTTCCCATTTGCGGATGAAAATAAGGTAGTTGTAGAGAAGCTAATCAATCAGCTAGGAAGTACATATTTCTATCTAGATCTTGCACGTAAAATGTCATAAAAACTTAATGAATTCCCCACTTTTCTTCGAATCCGGTGGTTATTTTTGCACATGCCAGTGCACCGCTTAGTGGATAACTACTGATTGACACGGCCTCTTCTGTGTAATCTACCTCTACCTAAAACAATAAGGGAGAAATGTTTGATTTGGTAAAGTAAGAATGCTTCAAATTAACAATAGACAACGTAATTTAGTTAGGCTTAATTGTTAAAAAAATTCCTATTGATAACCATCAAGATAGTAATGCATAAATACATTGTACATAGTAATGACTTTTAAGTAGTTTGAATGAATATTTTATTTCACAGTCAACTAATTAGTTTTGGTAAATATAGACCATAAAATATTATACATCATACATAGGTTAAGGCTGAAAATTAAAATTTATGATTTTTTTTATACTTTAATTACTTACCCATAAGTCCAGCAAAACGCTTGTAGGTTCTAGGTATCCTAGTTTGGGGGTTTACTTCTATCAGAACACCCTTTGCAGTGTGCACATAAACCTGTAATAGCCCAGCTCTATTTAATGGTGAATCCA
>JAHZND010005018.1:0-12699 GCA_027744115.1 Acrocyrtus sp. NNG-2020 | reverse complement strand
GAATGCTGACTATAACAGACTTCATTCGGGTCCTCCATGCCATGTATCACGATTCTGCTGGGCGCATGTCGGAACTCGAGGAGCACAGGATTGAGACATGGCGGAGAAGATTCCTGCAAGACAAGCAGCCACTAATTTTCATTGATCCTGATGCCTCCTTGTTTGATGCAATTTGCTCGTTGGTTAATAATAGAATTCATAGGTTACCGATAATTGATCAGCAAACTGGCAATGTTCTTCATATACTGACACATAAAAGAATTCTGAAGTTTCTCTTCCTATATGTAAGTTTTTAAAAAAAAATGTACCTCAAACTTGCACGTTGACCTTCACGGTCCAAATCTTTGCTATAACTATATCATTTTTCTTTCTGTTACAGGTACATGAGATTCCAAGACCAGCCTTTTTAAATCAGAAACTTGGTGATGTTCTAATCGGAACGTATGACGGCGTTGAAACGGCTAGAGAAGATACTTCCATCATACAGGCACTTCAAAAGTTTTTGGATCGAAGGGTGTCTGCGCTTCCGATTGTCGACGAGCAAAATAGATTGTTAGACATTTACGCGCGCTTTGACGTGATCAACTTGGCTGCGGAAAAGACTTACAATAATTTAGATATTACATTAAAGCAGGTAAGCAAATAGAATGAACATATACATTCAGTTATATGTATACTATTTTACATAGGAATACATAGATACACTATAGGAATGGAAATTCTCATTTACGATATTATTTAATTATAGAGGTTTGTGTGTTTTGCTTAATCCAAATGCCGTTATTTTTTATGTGTCTCTGTTATAATAAGGATTATTGTTGAGATCTGAAAATTTTTATTATTTCTTTAATTTCTAGTACTTGGTGATGCGACCTGAAATAAAGGACATTTCAGCTCTTGACCTGAAGGAACTAATGTTGCGAGCGGAGTCTCCAAGACCTGACGTTCCCGGGTCGCCAAATCCAACGGCACAGCCTGACGACCCTTGCATGCCTTCTGAAGACGAGTTTTCAGCTCAACAAGAAGAGACCAATGAATAAGTTCATCGTCTGGTTGTGGTCGATGAACAGGACAGAGTAGTAGGCGTGCTTAGTCTTTCAGATATTTTACAGGTTTGTGTATTTTAAATGCCGTTATTTTTTATGTATCTCTGTTATAATAAGGTTTGTGTATTTTAAATGCCGTTATTTTTTATGTATCTCTTTTATAATAAGGTTTATTGTTGAGATCTGAACAAAAAATTTATTTCTTTAATTTCTAGTACTTGGTAATGCGACCTGAAATAAAGGACATTTCAGCTCTTGACCTGAAGGAACTAATGTTGCGAGCTGAGTCTCCAAGACCTGACGTTCCTGGGTCTGCCAAATCCAACGGCACAGCCTGACGACCCTTGCATGCCTTCTGAAGACGAGTTTTCAGCTCAACAAGAAGAGACCAATGAAGCAAACAACAATAGTCTATCTCCATCAGATCTGAATGGCAGCAGAGACAACCCAACCATTATTGAGGAAGAAGATGAAAAAAATACAGCTACTGATTGAGTTTTAACAAGAAGCAGTTGTTAACTTAACAACTTGACCCAGTAGTACTGAGAAAGTCAGGGGAAAGTTCACTGGGAAAAGATCTTTAAACTTTTTGAGAAAAAATTCATTTTATCTGAACAAAATCTAAACAAACAAACATACTCCACTAGCAATGAGATAGCACATCGCAAAACTTGAGTAATTGAGCATATTTACCTGGATTACGGCAATTTCACATTCTCAATAATATTTGGCCTAAAAATAGGTAATTTTAATTTGTTATTCGGATTACAATTGCAATGCATTACTATTTAAAAAATCGCAAACATCTTCTTAATCAATGCCATATACGAGCGTGTGCGGAGAATGCGAATGAAAAAAAAGTCAATATACAAAAAAGGAGTGACAGTGACACTTCAAACATGCAATACCTACATAATATAAATACATAATATATAGATGCCTAAATTGCCTTGTTCCTTCCTGTGCTCTGTAAACACTAATAATTATTGTAGGACTATCCCGTGTTCTGGTTATTTTACAGGTTATGCAGTTCATAGGCCAGTTTATTCTTCCGCCACACTGTGTACGTAATTTATAGAAGCGAAATGGATTTGTGTAGTGTGCAAGTCTACGTAGTATGACGAGAGAAAGGTGATAATAATGGTTACGTAGATGTTACTGTTATAATTATTCTTATTTAATATATAATATATTTGAAACAATAATCATCTCATTAAATAGTTTGTTAATGAACCTAATAACTATATAATGCATTTTTGCAACTGCTCGTCTCGTCTCACATGAAGTAGAGAGGTACAAGGATGCGAAGAGTCCATAGCTTTAAACTTACATAGCATTTACATAATACGGTGTCAGTGTCATCATTATTACTGCTGTTTAGTGCATGTCGACAAATAACGGAACTGTTAAGTACTACGAGAAAAGGGTGCGGATTGCAAATCAACATTTTTAATATACACAATTTTAGTCTGCCTAAATGGGAGTGAGCTGGTATTATATGGATAGCCACAAAGTAGCCATTTCAAGTTTAAAGTACAACATAATATATCTATTTACAATAATATGCATAATATGTGAAGTATGGAAAAAACCTGAGTAAGACTTGATATATAATAAAAACAAAGAAAAAAATTAAGAGTAAAAATACGCCCAGAAATACTGCAAATTTTTTCATAAACTACATCTTCATCTGTATTCACGAGGCATGAAGCAAATCTGGTACTCACCAAAAGATGCCGTAGTAGCATCCCTGCATTCAATCTTCAGACAATTCCAGCTTTCTTGTCTTATTGTGGTAGATGGTAAAGTAGAAACAGATAGGACAAGTATTATCTTTTAGATCTTATTAGATTTTTTTAAATTTGCCATTGTGCCTAGATAAAGATAATGTCATCCGTGCTACGTGCTTGGAAATTCGCATTTTCTTAGTTTGACCTATTGCTAATATTTGAAGCTAAAAAGGCAAATTTGTACATATCTTGGTCGTTTTTCCGCTATTAATAAGTAATCTTTGGCAGATGTAAGCACTAAGCACAGCACATTAGTTGACTTAGATTTTTTGCAATACTTTCATTTATTAATTACTTTTACTTTTTATTTCTTCAAAGAATAAGACTACTCCTAGCAGTTCTAGCTTGCAGTTAGCATAGGTAGATTGACAATTGCGCACATATCTCTCAGACTTTGGAGTGTACCTAATTTTTCTCAAATTTAATTTGGCTACTACTACTACTTTTAATATTCCCATTTCCACTTCCCCATCGAATTTTAAATTATCTTTGCTTGCCGCTAACCCGATGCTGATGATAGTGATGATGGATAATCTAAAGTTCGTGTCTGAATAACCTCATACACGCTCGCGTCTGCATAATAACACAGGAGATACCTATATATTAAAATTCACCATAAAATTCCTGCATCTATCATTGAGGGCCATCATACCATCATCATTTGACTACCACAAAATCGTAAAAAACCGACACATATGCATCATAATGTGATAATAAGAATAATCACGGTCAACGTCAATACAATAATGCGCACTGGCTGGCGTTTATTCTGTTATCACCGTCACCATCATGATCGTTAAAAGATATATTTTTTGTGCTTTCATTTATTGACTGCGGTAACCACGCCTAGACGATTGGTCGCTTTTTCTTTCGTTTCTTGGTGCATTGGTATGCGTTTTTTGTCGACGAGCAAGTGTGTAATCAACTGACGCGTGCGGAAAGCCAATGTTCTCATCGTAAGAGTATTCAGCAACGCTGCTGTGAGACGCTTTTTTGGTCGTGAAAGCCCCAGCCTTATTATGACATGTTATGATGGCAGACGTGTTTGTGGCAGATGTCGGTAGCAAAGACACTTTCGCTTTTGGTGAAGCTTTATGATAAGTGTCATCATTTATGTGATATTGTTACATATAAAGTGAAAATGCAACATGCCACCACAAATAGTGACAATGACACTTGGAGAAATCACATAACTGTTTTAAGGAAAAGTTTGAACGTGCATTTATTTTTATATAATAGTAGACATATTACAACATTTAGAATGTAGTGCAATATAAAGATAAATAGCTATGCATATGAAATTCTATAGTATTTGTACAGCTCAGTAAACAAGCAAAAACCTAAATGTAATTTAAATGTACTGTTCTGACGGGCTTACTAAATTATGGCTTTGTGTATTGTTACATTTTGTTAAATTAGTAATTAGCTTCACCTCTTTAAGAATTTCTGAATTTGTAAAAAAATAAATTAGACTATAGACTTCTTGTGCCGGGGTTAAAGTGCAGATTCCAGTCTTCATAAGCCTGTTGAAGATGACTAAGCCTTTCCTTGTATGCAAGGGAAGATCTTCGCTCTGCGGCTTGTTGTGTGGTGGAACTAGAACTGCTACTGGAAGTGACGACGGTTTCCACAGGGCTACTTTCCGCCGCAACATCGGCTGAGGAAGTCTTGGCCTGAGTGTCGGTAGCCTGCGCTGTTTGTTCTGAGGGCGTAGATTGCACAGGGCTATTGCTACTTGCAGCTACGCTAGGTTTTGCTGCGTTGGGCGCGACTGGGGCAGCCATTGGAACCCTCGTTTGTGTACCGTCCGGATGCACGTAAAGATGAGAGTGTGTTTCGACCACGTGTGTCTCTGTACCCATGTTATGATGTGACACTGGGTGGCGCATCATATGTGGCCGGAAAGGGGGCGGCAACCGTAGTCCTCCAAACCGGAAGCGTGGGAGTAAGAAACTTGGCCTTGGGTTTGCTGCCGCTGTGGCGATATATCCTCCCGCGGGAATTGTTCCAGCACCTGCTACAACTCCGGCTGCCCCTCCAGTAGACGCTCCTGCAGCCGCGCCAGTGGAAATCGCAGTAATTAGTGTGGTAGCAGGATTATAGTTAACATTTACGGCCTGACCCGGCTGCTGGTAATATCCTTGTCCACCTGCACCTGGTTGAAATGGAACAATTGGTACTCCCTGTTGCCTCCCGCCTCCAGCAACGTGAGCAAACAATCTTACTAGTAGGAACGCAGTTAACAATTTAAGACTAATTGTGAACACTGTGCGGTACAGCATCATGTTTCGCTCAGCAGACATTGAACGGTCTGAAGAAGCTTCTAGAGGATTCGTTGCATCGTAGCTGTAGCTGCTAGAAAATTGGGGCAATAAGGTGTCTTCAAGTACCCTTGACTTTCTGCCATTTCCTGTAAGTTGTAACAAAAAACCTCATCAATTACTAACTACCATATCATATCTTTAAAGGAGTAACAAAAAATTGTCCTGAGGACTCTCTCACCTGAGCTCTGCGCTAAGTTCCCGGAAATGATTCCTATCAGGAGTATACCCGTAACAACCGCCCACTTACGAACCTCCATTTTTTTCCGCCTACAAAACACTTACTTTTACGATTTGTCACAAACAACTAATTAAACAACTCACTGTAAATTAATTAAAGTCGACATCCGTGACAAATTCCTAGAGAATGGACGCTCCCCTTCTATCACTAAATGGCCCACTTGAAAACTTTTTTTCTCAACATGAATGACTTGTTTGTTTCTACTTCTCAGCAAACTGCTTTCGACTTCACTCACAGAATCGCAACTATTCCTACAAGCTAGAGTAACATCACGCAAATGACTACACAGTTTTTTTACTAGTGTCCTCACACAAAAAACCGGCCTATTAGCTATTTGATTTTTCACCCAATTATTCATACAGAGCAAGGCAGCTTCATACAGCAACTGGCAGGAGAAAGGTCTCTTTGTTTGGCATTAGTATGACACTATCCCTCCCTAGTATCAACACCACCACCCCTACTCCACAACCCTTGCATTGTTGGCTCACTGACCGAGATAATTACGTTACGTATAATCAAAGGGATAAGCATTATTTTCTATCAATGAAAGGATGAAGGCCAGACAAAGTTGCAAAAGCAGGATATTGACAATTTAAAATCTCGACTATTGATCCCGTCCACACCAAAAGCCATATTCCATGCATGTAGTAAAGCACAAATTTTATAGTGTACATCAGATAAAGTCTATTAAATGCATATTTTCGACTGTCTAAAGTCTATAGTGCGATGACACTAACAAAAAAAGCAGCTTTAAAGATATCTACAGTGGCAAAGCGCTTTATAGCTTTAGCTTCCTATCACATATTTTTCTTTAAAATCGTACTTTCTTCATTTACCTTTACTATCATCAGGCAGAATTACGCTGAAACTTGAACAAGATCAAGTTCGTCAGGCGACATCTTCACCCTTAACATACTCGCTCATGCACACACTAAATAAGCGATAATGGCAAAACACCTGTAATCAGTAATAGCTCAAGAAGGCAAGGCCAGGGCATGGCATTATCATTTTACAGTCGTGATTACAGCTAACTTTGCCACATCAATGGAGCATTGTCGTTATACAGAAGATGGGCTATGTGATGTACCTAACTATGCAAATAACTGACTAGGTGGGTTGGTGGCTATATAGGAAGCTAGCCGATTATGTATAGTAAAGCAGGATTGTTATTATTATACAACAAACATCATATCACGATGCGCATCTTTTTTCAGTTTTCTATTTGTCAAAATGATATCTATCACTATAAACAATGACGGAAAACAAGCTTTTCTCTTTTTTCTTACACTGTCACATATATGTGCAGTGCAGGTAAAATGTGCTTATGCCTCTGCGAAGAAGATGCAAGTGTGCATAATATTTTTTTTTATTTGCTACAACCGCATCGACCAGCTACTCCCCTACAATCTTCGCGCTACTTTAGCCCTTCATGATTAAAAATGTAGTTGAAAAAACTCATTCAATGAACTTATATCTGCCTTCTTACTCAAACCTAAAGCTTGTTATACATACACACGCAGTATCCACAATAAACTTGCTTTGCCACAGAATTAAAATATAAAAAAATGCAGAAGTAAACTAAATCAGAGAGCCTTCTGACAATTGTGAGTTCATACTGGCTACCTTTCAAGATTACTACGCACTTTAGTTGAGATATGTTGGGAGATGAAATTGAATTTTCATCTTTGCACCAGCACCAGCACCAGCACCAGCACCAGCCCTCAAACACAAGTATTACCAGTTCGGCGAAGAAGCATTTGTCGAGCTTCGTAGGAGAATTGAAAAAATGCAGAGCAGAAACAAATTAATAGTGATGTCCGCATCAGGTAGTGCAAATCAAACATGATGCAAGATTTCGTAAAGGTGAAAAGAAAGTATACGAGACTTTTTTTTAAAAATATCTGATGTGAGAGATGTGATGATGACCTACAGAACTCGTAAGCCAACGGACTGCATTTGTTAATAGAAAATAAATTCTTAGCGCAGTCGCATAAAGATTGGAGTTGATATGGATTGATGGAAACATCAGGTCGGTAACTGAAGCAAGTGCTCAATAAAATTTAATTCAATCTTTTTTTATATTTTCTCTCAACAAAGAAGTTGTGGTAGCATAGTAGGCAGGTCTGGTAGGCACTTTATTTTTATTTGTCACGCAGCTATACATACATTTCACTTATTTTCATTTATATTTTTCCTACGCTAAAAAGAGCTCTTTCGTAGTAGATTAGTTTATACGGCATATTTTTCTCATTGCAAGTAAAAATGAATAATATGGAAATGTCAGAGAGTGAGTATGAGAGCGTTACAGCATTTATAACGATAGGAGAGTTGACGGATTGAATACATTAATAGAAGGTTGTTTTGAGTTGCCCACACCCAACTAAAATGAATATGGAAATGTCAGAGAGTGAGTATGAGAGCGTTACAGCATTTATAACGATAGGAGAGTTGACGGATTGAATACATTAATAGAAGGTTGTTTTGAGTTGCCCACACCCAACCAAACAGTAAATGAAAATTAAAGAAACAACTTTTAAAAGTTGGTTCACTGCTGGTATCTGAGCATGATACCAACTGCAATGTTAAGGAAGATTAAGGCTGTGAACAAGTTTTTTGCAGACAAAAAAAGAAACTTTTCTCTCTGCATGACAATCAAGTAGCGTTTCTGCATTGCATAGTGGAAAAGTAAACACTCCTAAGTGGACGGACGCTGAATTGATTTGAATCATTTTAAAAGTAAATTTTATAATGATTACGTCGAACTCATGTCGACTGTATTTTTTGCCTCAAGAATGTGTATTTATCTCACGTCGCCCCAACTCATTTAACGACCTCACACAACTTCTGAATTTCGCAAATTCTTTATTAATTAACATTTAGATAGGTAAAGAAATACATTAGTAATTAGCAAAATGCTAGTTTACGCTATTCCCTTTCACTTTTCACTTGTCTAATCGTAAGTATTATTAGCGAAATCTTTTAACCATTTTGGGAAAATTACGTATAAGAGATGAGATATGTCATATCTTGTTCAATATCCTTTTCAAGTGGAGATATAAATAATAAATGCAGACAATAATTGTCATGGATCTTTGTATTGAAAGAATGCCAAGGTAGGGTGCTTTACTAACATTCATCAATCGTCTCAACAAATTAATGTCATATCATATCTCATGTTTCAGACGATTAGATGACAAGTCTTTCTAGCTCTAGCTGAAAAATTTTACGTGCAGTTTAATCAGAGGATAAGTACAGGCCTCTTCAAAATTCTCAGTATAGAATATAAATGGTTCTCATAAAGGTATAAGAGGCCTGCAGAATTTCTGTAGTTGACATTTCAGTAATGAGTGCAAATTGCTGTACACCAACTACCGCATCAGAAAGCAAGAGCAAGACAAACCTTTCCGTAAAACCCCCTCCACAAAATGAATGCAAAGCCAAAGCAGTACAGCAAGGTCCTGGGAGCGGTACCTCCAGTAGCCCTTCTGCTTCTAGCAATAATGTCGCATGCGCCAAGGTGGATCTGTTGGATATAGTGAAGCCGAAACGAGTGAAAATATGCAAGTACAATTGGAGCTGCTGCCCATTTCCAAAGGGGTCTATAAGATATCCACTCTGCAGTTTGGTTTGCGTCTCCAATTTATTATCATCAGTGTTGGCGTTTACGTCCCAGCTGCTGTACGGTTAAATGTTTAGGCACTGATGAAAGGAAAAATCTGAGTGCGGATAATCAATGTGGAAGCGAAGTGGGCTCGAGAGTATCCACGAATGCGTTACATTCAATTCTCTCCGTTAATGACCTCAGAGCATGGAGCTTAAGCTGCGAAGACAATCGAAGATATTTCTATGAGCAAATGCTTAGATCATCTACTGGTTCTGGTTCTGACTCAATGTAATTAACTACTAGTTAGTTTAAATTGTTATCATTTTGTGATTTACAGTCTTACTGTGAGGTACTTATAGTCAATTTGTTATTTAGGAACGATGATGAAGGACTTGCAGATACTGGGGCAAGTGCAGTTGAGGTATATGCGACTTTATATGATTTTTTACTGATATTCGTAAAAAGGGTGGCAAATGAAAATGGGTATCGTGAATTTTCAGGCTCGGTATGAGAACCTGTTGAGTAAAAAAGATGACGAAATTGAGCGTCTAAAGCGGCGGTTGTTGCAGCTAGAGGGCAAAAATTCAAAGTCAGGAATCGGAAAAGGAAGCAAGGGGCCAAACAACCAAAGCCCTAGTTCACACCGTGGAATTGATCAAGATGGTGCTGGAGGAGGACCCGGAAGTTCCGGCGCAGCTGGTAGGGGAGTAGGCAACGGTTCGCCGCATGATGCCTCTCGAGGATCTGATCATTCACGTGGCGGCTCTCAGACTACAGGCACCGACTATGAGCCATGGGATGCGGATGATAGTGGGTTTGGGGACGCATCTGAAAGGGGTTCTGATGCATCTAGTGGCCGTGGCAGCGATGGAAGTGGTGGCCGTGGTAGTGATGGAAGTGGTGGCCGTGGTAGCGATGGAAGTAGTGGCCGTGGCAGTGATGGTAGTGGCGGTCGAAATTCTGACGGAAGGAGAGGCTCCCCGGGAGGTGAAGACGATCCCGATTCACTTCGTGGAAGCGATGGAGCTGGTAGTGGGTCAAAGGCAGGAAGCAATTCATCTGGTCGTGGCAGCGATGGCTCTGACGGAGGCGACCCATCACGACGTTCCGCTCCTGGGTCGGATGAGTCTGATCCTAAGAAATCCGCAGGTCCTACTGATGGAGGCGGGGAAGGTGCAACAATCGGCAAGGATTTAGTGCCACTAGGAAAAGGAGGACCAGAAGACGCAAACAAAAACGACGACGATGATGAAGGGTGGCACATAGAGTTCGCGCTTAATGATGATGTGTCTGTTATGATCGATTTCATCTAGAGACGCTTGCCCATATCATAACCCCAGCCTCATTTTGAGTGATTGGTGCACACTGCAAAAAATCATTGTAATAGCCCAACATGTACGTAACCCTCAATAAACAGTACTGGTTAGAGAGCTTAGCCAAAGTTCATAAAAGTTGGTCCTTGCCTGGCAACTTATAATTTAATGAAATGTGAAATGTGGTTCGTAACAAAAAAATGCTTTTGTAAAACGAATTGTTGCTCTCACTTTCTATGCTTTACTTATACTCATTCTTCCCTCTTCTCTTTCTTCCTGGTCATAAATCATACTTTGAGGTTAAAAAGTTATCGCTTTTACCGTGTTTTGTGGGTCCTTAATTTGCAAACGTTATCAGATACAGCGTGTATGTAATAAGTAATTTTACAGAATGGGAAATTTTTTTTCGCTCATTTATCAGTATCAGATAGAAGGGGAGAGTTAGTTTGAACTTTTACATTTTACGCGCCTGTCTTATTTGCACTGTCCTATTCGTGTTTTTGCTTACGAAATATATTTTGCTGCCTTAATTGTTGATTCAAGAGAAAAAAAAGACGACATGAGGAGATACCAAAGTCTAGGATTGCTAAGGAAAAGTCGACGACATACAACTCGACGAGGGCAGACCGAAAGTGAATTGGAAAAATTTGTTTCGGAGTCTCAACTCAAGGATATTATTTTGTACAATAGACTGGCCCGAGCACGCCCGGGAATTAGACCGCTACAATATGCAACCGATGATGTAGACTGGCAAATGGAGTATTACTGTGACGCCTTGGGCAAATGGTTTATGAGACTGATAGGCTGGTTAACTACCAAGGGCTCGTCTAATTCATCCACTACTAAAGATGTGGATGTACGGTATAGTTACAACTTGAGTATTAATTTGCTAATTTACCTACAAAAATTTAACATCTTCCAATTTTATGCTTACATTTAAAATATTGAACTTTTACAATTCGTCTAGAATAGGACAGAATCCGAAAGTCTCACGAGTACTTTAAAGAGAACTTTTAAATTTTCAAGTAACTCCCGTCAGATTCATCCTATGTAGCGATTACCCTATTTCTTGCCAGCACAAATTGGCAGTGCGAAAATTTGATGCTCCTTAAAAAGTCGTCACCATAATTTTAGGCATAAGCTTAGAAATAGTACGTAATTATATATACTTGTGTCTGTATGGGCAGTAGAAATATAAATTAATTAAAGACCGTTTCTTCCAATTTTCTTTTACAGTGTACATCTTTTATTTTCTCCATTCTATGCAATTTAAATAAGATTAAAAATGCATACATCACAAGTTGACAATACTGTTGAAACTTGACTTATTTCCCAAAGGTAATATTCTACACATTTATCTATTTGGTATATTTACACCGCTTTCGGTTTCCTGAAAGGGCCTATAAATGATAGCAGCACAGGAAGAAATACAAGTCCATGAAGTGCCCCGAAGACAACAATCAACAGGTACATTTTGAAGTAGAAAGTTCGGAATGCCGGGGACCTAGCAAATGCAAGTACAACAATTCCTCCGAATTTTGTGAGAGTGATACCGGAAAGTACGGAGCTTCCCATGTTCACCAAACTGTCCCTTGCCCGAGATACCCTGTCAGGTTCTTTAGATACAATGAAGGCGTGCACAATATGAGTGCAGAATTCTACAGAAATTCCTACCGCAACTACCAAATTGACGAGGGAAACTCCGTTGAGTGTAATTCTCCAAAAGTACATCATCCCCCCGACATCAGTTACAATCATGAAAATTGTTGAAAGGATGATTATGGAGGAGTAGAGGTCGCATCCTAAGACAAAAAATGTCATAACAAGTACGGTAGCAAAACTTATCGAGAATGATACGAGGGTGTCTCGCCAGACTGTGGTAAATTGCTCGTAAAAGACAAAGATGGGAGAGTACGGATAAACTTTGTGTTTAGTTGAGCCTGTTGCTTTGTTCAGTGTGTCCGAAATATTGTCAGCAATCACTCGAGCTTCAATTAGTGAGTTGGTAAAGTCATCTGAGGTTTTCAGTACAGAATTGAAGGTCATGTAGAATGTTGAGCCAACACGAATTCTGGGATCTTTGGGGTTACTCGGGTCTACTTTGTGAACTTTAACAGCGGAGGAGTACAGGGCGTGGCCGCCTTTTAGACACTCCATGCTCGGGTTATCCATAAGGAACCAGGGAAGGTATTTGTCAAAATCTTCAGGTGTGAGGTGCCCATTCACTAAAGTTACACCGCAGCTGAGACACTCCTTTTGATTAATTTTCGATGAGCTTGGACAGAACTCCCCGGTCGTTTTATTTTTCTTGCAACAATTGCTATTATCCACCCATTCAATAAAGTCATCCAGCCAGGACATTGCCGGTTTTGCTATGTAAGTGA